>LZPO01008076.1:106269-130460 GCA_001675575.1 Neotoma lepida
ACTCTGTAGACCAGGCTGGCCTCAAACTCACAGAGATCCACCTGTCTCTGCCTCCCGAGTGCTTGGACTAATGGCGTGTGCCACCACTGCCCGGCTTTGTTTTTTTGTTTTGTTGTTTTAAGAAACGTTCTCACGTGGCTCAGGTGAGCTTCAAACTCATTGTGCAGCAGAGATGACTTTGAACCGATTCTTTCGCTGGGCTTGCCATTTGGTTTGTAAGTGGAGGTTTTCACAGTTTACTTTTTCTCTAATAAGCACCCAGGTAGACTGGGAAATCTCAACCATTTGTTCAAATGTACATTCATTTCAAGAATATTTCTGGAGCTATGTGCCATGCTTGATTCGGTGGGAAGAGAAGGCCAGAGATACAGGCTCGTCACCTTCCAGGGACCCATCATCCGCAAAGGAGATAGACGCTAACCACCGGTTACANAGCGAGTGCGCACCTAACAGGAAGCGTGGGGCTGATGGCGAACGTGTTGGCAGGGTTGGGCCTGAGGTCCCCCACATCGGCACNGATGCGGGCAGCGGCTNCTNTATCTCATTCAGGACTGGCTAACATGCCACCTCAGCTTTCTGAGGAAAAAGAGAACCCTACGATCTAAACTCTCCAGGCCTCCAAAGTGCTGCTCCCCGGGGGAGAGTACCAACGTGCTTTCTTCTCCCTCCTGCAGGAACTGTCTCCACAGCGTTTCTGGCAGGGTCTGGGATGAGCAGCCAATCAGGCTTTCGGAAGGCACTCCGAATTCGGAGCACTTGGCAGCGGGGACAGCGATCTCGGCCATTTGGAAGGGAAAAGGGAGAAGGCACGTGGGCCGTGATTCAGGGTTTGCGTCGATCTCCACTGTAACTTTCCAGAAAGCTGGGACACCCAATTCCAATAAAAGCTTCCCNGAGTATTTCTGGAGGCATCGTGGAGGTGCTGGGCTGTGTGGGTGGGTGTGGCTTTTCTTGGTTTGTGGAATTATATTTTCTTACAGATAAAAACTTCCATCAGATTTGTGAGCCAGTGTCCATCCATGTGGTGTGTCCTGAGCTGGGGAAGGGCACAGGCAATGTAGGGGCTAGAGAGGGAACTAAGAGGGGGNTCTCATGACTGAGGGACNCAGCTAAGACCAAGGCAAGACTACATTCTAAGGCAATGGGAGAGACAGGACCAGAAGCAGACATTCTTACTCAGGACTGAACTTTTCCCACCATGCCCAGAGGAGGGGGCGGGGTGTGTGCTGCGATCTTGTTTCATCTGGTTTGCTTTCACTCCAGCAATTCTGACTTGGCCAGGCACATTAATATCCAAAAGTCCTTAATTAAGCAGGGTCAGGACAGGACCCATCTGACTCAAAAGCCACAAAGCCTGCACTGCCAGCCAGGGGAGTCCCAGATGACNGAGCTAGCTGCCCAGCTGCACACCTGCCAGCTTCGGAGAGATGAAGCCAGTGGGCAGACTGAGGGAGCAGGAACAAGTTCAGGTCTACCAGCCACAGGGGTGGGATTGGGGGAGGGAGATCTGGGGGACACAGCTTGCAGTTTCCTAACATTCCAAGCTTTTCAGTTACCCATTCATTCATTCTGTTCATTCAATGTGTGTTGGCTAATTGAGTACTTTGTACCAAACAACATGCTCCAAGATTGATAGAAACTACCTTCGTGCTCTCATTATCTCTAGACAGAGCGTCCGATTCATAGTAGGCACTCAACACTCGATGCTGATCTGGTCACGATCACTTGACTAGGTGCAGCAGGGGCCAGCACTGCTAAGACAAAGCTGATGCCTTGGAGAAAGAAAGGGCAAATCACACAAAAATTGTGCTAGGTCATGAGCCAGCTTTGGATACACACTATTCTACCTGATGCAAGCTTGCATTAGAGCTGGCACAGACATGAGTAATTAACACACGTCTGAGGGGCTCCATACCAGGTACCTTGAAGACCAAGTTCAATAGGTAGAAAATGGGAAGAAAGGGAAGGGCCTTCTTCTAGGTGGAGGAAACANCATGAGCATTGCTGGGGGATGTCTTTCTGTACACTGTGAATATATGCTGTTCCCATTGGTTAATAAAGAAGCTGCTTTGGCTTATGGCAAGGCAGCTTAGAGGCNGGTGAGAAATCCAAGGAGAGAAACAGGAAAGAGAAAGGTGGAGTCTGGGGGAGACGCCAGCCTNCCACCCAAGGAACAACATGCCAGCAGGCTGGTAAGCCACAGAACACATAGATTAATAAAATTAATAAAAATGGGTTAATTTAAGATATAAGAGCTAGCTGGCAATAGGCTTGCCGTAGGTCATACAGTTCGTAAATAATATTAATAATTATATAATAATTAAATAATATTAATAATATTAGGCCTCTGAATGATTATTTTATAAGCGGCTGCAAGACCACAGGACCACGGAGGCTGGGCGGACCGGAGAAAACTTTCAACTACAGAGCATTGGTCCAGCAGCTTGCTGATGTGCCTGGAACANGTGTGAGGGGTGTGTGGGTAGATGGAGGAGTTGGAGGTGCAGTGAGGAAGGGTAGCCCAAAGTTAAGACTGGAGAATGGATACACTGACAGACACTGGGTTTTTACATTGCTCAACAGCTGGGCAGGGTTTAACCTTTAGGCTATGACCTTGAGCAGACTTTCCCTTGAATCAACCCTTGGGAGGCGGCACCATCCCTGCCTGCTTAGTGGCTTCCTTTCAGAGAGGTGTGGGCTGTGGGATGGAGAGCAGGCAGCCCTCGCTTCAGCATAGCCATGGAGATTAACACAGCATAGCAAGGTCTTAGAGTTCATAACTACGCTTCAGCCCTGCCTGAGACTTCTTCCCCACCTCCTGCCAGTGGGCAGACCCAAGGGTTCCCATGCGGTAGTGACTAAGTCAGGAACAGCAGATAAGATCCTGGGCAGTCAGGACCCNGAATCCTTGTTCCACCAGGACTGACCTGCATGATGATTGACACTGGACCTCCCTGAGCTTGCCTCTGTAGCTACAAAAAGGATACTTTTTTTCTGTCCAAAGGATTTGGGGAAAGCTTCTGGGAAAACATAGANGAAGGCACACATGATAGACTGCCCAGAGGACATACAGCAGGCAGGGGTCAGCCAAGGAGATGATGAGGATTTGGTCATTCCCCTCAATCCCAGAACACAGGCCCTGACTGCTGNAGTGGTGGTCTGGAGAGAGGAGTTGCTGGAATCATTCTCCAGCAACNCCTCTCCAGGGGTCTTGATACNAGATCCAGGGGAATAGGGTAGGACCTACCTGGGCCAGATTTTTCTATGTCACTTTCACAACTTCCTCTTACGACTTGAGTACTGCTAAGAAANAGGAAGGTGGGAAGGANAGGGCTGCTGACNGCTCTGTGGATGGAGGGGCAGAAAAAGCACTGAGCTCAATCACTTAGTCCTTTGCCAGATCATGTGCAGAGTGATTAAGACGTTAGATGGGTCCTGGAGATGCCGCTCAGTTGGCATGGTGCTTGCCTAGCAATCACAAAGCCCAGGATTTGATCCCTAGCACCTCATAAAACGGGTCATAGTAGTACATGTGTGCAGTCCCAACATTTGGGAGATGAAGGAGGATTGTGAATTCAGGGTCATTCTTAGCTACATGGCAAGTTCAAGGCTAGCCTAGACTACATGGGACCCTGTCTCCAAAAACATATAAGCAAATAAATAAATAAATAAATAAAATTTTATCTAGGAGGACTTAAAAAAACCTTATAAAGAGCACCCTTATAGGCTTGGAAGTAGATGCAGAAGGATCAGGTGTTCAAGGTCATCCTCAGCTACATAGCAAGTTCAAGTCCAGCCTAAACTACGTGGGATCTTGCCTCAAACGCAGACCAAACCAAATCACCACAGTAGTTATGTAACAGCACAGGACTATAGCATTCCCTAGAGACAGAGATCATCTCAAAGTGGTGGATGCCACTCTAGAGATGTGGCAGAGACCCAGAGGGCCCTGCGCAGGGTGGTGAGGCTAGGGGAGCTTCAAGGGCAGCCCCGGACTCACCAACAAGGCGTGGCCAACTCTGGTAAGCTGCGGTGCCACTGGGGCCTCACCTGGCATGCACACAGGATGAACCTTTTTAACTTTTAAAGCAGTTCATGAGCAAGAATCATTTCCTTCTATTTTTGGTATGTGTTCTGGCTAGCTTTATGTCAACTTGGCACAAGCTAGGGTCATTGGAGAGGAGGGAGCCTCAACTGAGAAAATGCCTCCATAAGGTCAGGCTGTAGGCAAGCTTGTAGCGATTTCCTCAATTAGTGATTGATGGGGGAGGGCCCAGCCCATTGTGGGTGGGGCCACCCCAGGCTGGTAATCCTTGGGTTCTCTGTAAGAAATCAGGCTGAGCAAGTCATGTGGAACAAGCCAGGAGGCAGCACTTCTCCATGGCCTCTGTCTGCGTCAGCTGCTGCCTCCAGGTTCCTGCCCTGTGTGAGCTCCTGGCTTGACTTCCTCTGANGATGAACTGTGATGTGGAAGCATACGCCAAAGAAACCCTTTCCTACCAACTTGCTTAGATCACGATGTTTTATCACAGCAATAGTAGCCCTAAGACAGAAATTGGTACCAGGAATAGGGTATTGCTGTGACAGGCCTGACCATGTGCTGTGACAGGCCTGACCATGTGCTGTGACAAGCCTGACCATGTGTTTTTGGGAAGACTGTGGAAACANTTTGGAACTTTGAGCAGGTAAAGCCATTGAGTATTCAAACTTTTGTGAGCTGTTCTGTGGGAGCTTGGAAGACAAGAGTGTTAAGAGAAATGCAGAAGATGGAGGCCTGGCTTGTGAAGTTCCAGAGGGAAGTTTGAGAGCCACTTAAAGACTATCAGGGTCATTGCACATTTGAATTAAGAATCTGTGGTTCCGGTCAGCTGAGGCTGAAGAGTCAGCCATGAGTAACAAGAGACCAACACCACTAAGGGGAAACCTTTGTGTTACTGGGACAATTGATGCTAGTTAGCCGGAGCTAAGAAATTAGTTGTGATTAAGAAGAGACCAGCGCCAGGCAGTGGTGTTTGCCTTTAATCCCAGCACTCATGGAGGCAGAGGCAGGTGAATCTCTGTGAGTTCGAGGTCAGTCTGGTCTACAGAGCTAGTTCCAGGACAGCCAGGGGCTACACAGAAAAACTGTGTCTCAAGAGAAGAGGAGGAGGAGACCAGCATCACTGAGGTGAAATCCTGGAAGTGTTTCCTCAGAGTCAGCACACAGAAGCTCTATTCCACAGGTGNTTAAGGTTTTATCTCACACTGGCAGCTGAACTTGGTAGTATAAGAGTCAAGTAGGTGGTACTGGTTCTGAAGGCATAAACAGGTAATTGTGTTGAATGTAATTGGCCCCCACAGGCTCAAAGGGAGTGGCACTATTTGGAGGTNTGGCCTTGTTGGAGTAGGAAGTGGGACACAGTTGCTTCTGCTGTCTATGGATGAAGATGTAGAACTCTCAGCTCCTTCTCCAGCACCATGTCTGCCTGCATGCCGCCATGATGATAATGGACTAAACCTCCGAAACTGTAAACCAGCCCCCCCCAATGTTTTCCTTTATAAGAGTTG
This sequence comes from Neotoma lepida, assembly GCA_001675575.1. Lineage (NCBI taxonomy): Eukaryota > Metazoa > Chordata > Mammalia > Rodentia > Cricetidae > Neotoma > Neotoma lepida. The sequence continues at coordinate 111,817 of LZPO01008076.1, forward strand.
CTGTGGCCATGGTCTCTCTTCACAGCAATAGAAACCCTGGCTAAGGCAGTCACGGAGAGCAGCTGAGGTCTTGTACTNGGAGACCAGGAGAGGCCATTGGTGAAGGTGCAGCCTCAGTGGCAGTTGAAGGCCCAGGATTAAAGGGGTCATGTAGAGAAGTTGAGCTTTGGCACCATGAAGAGAGCCTAGAAGAGGCTACTGGTGGAAGTGCAGCCTATTGCAGCATTTTGGACATGCCAACGTCATGGGATGACCACAAGNACAGCAGCAGCAGTGGAGTGGGGCCAGCCGGAGCCTAGAAGACAGGCTGTGTGTGCTGCAGTGGGCAGAGCTGGAGAAGTGACCCAAGCCCTTTGGTGGAGCTGAGAAGATGGGAGTGGATCCTAGACGCTGGACATTAGTTATTTATATAGTTTGAGTTTGGCTTTGCTTTGATATAATTATGACTGTGCCCTGGTTCTTCCCTCTTGAAGTAAGAAAGTATTTAACTTATTTTTCATTTTTCTAGGAGTCTACAGTTGAAAGACATTAAATTTTAAAAGACTTTGGATTTTAAAGGAGACTGAATATTTTAAAGAGACCTAATTTTTTAAAAAAGATTTATTTATTATGTATACAGAAGAGGGNGCCAGATCTCATTACAGATGGTTGTGAGCCACCATGTGGTTGCTGGGAATTGAACTCAGGACCTCTGGAAGAACAGTCAGTGCTCTTAACCTCTGAGCCACCTCTCCAGCCCGAGACCTAATTTTTAATTGCTTATTTTTTTAATGATTTATGTATTTTTATGTGCATTGATTTTGCCTGCATGTATGTCTATGCAAGGGTGCCAGACCCCCGAGAAATGGAGTTACAGACAGTTAGGAGCTGCCATATGAGTGCTGGGAATTGAACCCAGGTCTTCTGGAAGAGCATCCAGTACTCTTAACTACTGAGTCATTGCTCCAGCCCCTAATTGTTTGAATTTTTAAAGGTTATGAGACTTTGCAAAATGTTTTATATTGTGATGTCTTTATNAATGTGTGATCTTGGGGGTAAATAAGAAAGGAAAGGTTATGGATTAATAGTGATGTGTTTGTATGTCCAGTTGACAAGGGGTTGGTTGTTCTGGCTAGTTTTATGTCAGCTTGACACAAGCTAGAGTCATTGGAGAGAAGGGAGACTCAGCTGAGGAAATGTATCCATAAGATCAGGCTGCAGACAAGACTGTAAGGAATTTCCTCAATTAGTGATTGATGTGGGAGGGCCCAGCCCATTGTGGAAGCCGCCCTGGGCTGGTAATCCTGGGTTCTATAAGAAAACAGGTTGAGCAAGCCATGTGGAGCAAGCCGGTAAGTAACACTCCTTCATGGCCTCTGCATCAGCTCCTGCCTCCAGGTTCCTGCCCTGCTTAAGTTCCTATCTTGACTTCCTCTGATGATGAACTGTGATATGGAAGTGTAAGCCAAATAAACCCTTTCCTACCAACTTGCTTCGATCATGGTGTTTTAGCACAGCAATAATAATAGTGTGTGTGCATGTACATATGATGGTCTGCCAGAGACCATCAACATATGTGTGTATAAAGATTTACTGATTTNTGTATTGTGTATATGAGTATTTTGCCTGCATATATACCTGTGTACCATTTGTGTATAGAACCTGCAGAGTCTAGAAGAGTGCATTGGATCCTCTGGAACTGAATTTACAGATGGTTGTAAGCTGTCATATGAGTGCTAGGAACCAACCTCAGGTNTTCTGCAAGGGCAGCCAGTGCTCTTAAACTGCTAAACCATCTCTCTAGGTCCAATGTTCTCCCTACCCCCTTAAGATAGTCTTTGGCTGGCCTGGAACTTGCCAAGTAGGCCAGCAAACCCCAAGGGTCCACCTATCTCCACCTCTCCAACTCTGGGATTACAAGTGTGCATGAGCCACCATGCCCAGCTTACTGCTTTTTAGTTCTATTGTTTATTTATTTATTTGTTTATTTTGATGTGATGTACATTTGGTTGGTGTGATGCTAGGCAAGTACATGATCTACCACTGTGCTGCATCCCCAGATATTTTGTTTGTGGATTTTTGAATAAGGTCTGACTACACAGCTCAGGCTGGCCTTGAACTCATTATGTAGGACCACACNAGGATCAAACTCATGGCAACCCTCTTGCCTCTGCTTTCTGGGTGCTAGAACTGCAGGTGTGGACAACATGCCCGGCTCAGGAGACATTGTTATCTTCACTTTATAGAGACAAAACTGAGCCAAGGAGTAGTCATTCCTGTTCCAGTAGTCCACAGCGTGGAAAGGACAGAACTGGACTGGGCCCCAGGCAGGCAGCTGCAGCTAGTGTGTCCCCAGCCCACACTGGCAAGGCTAGGGGAATAGTCCTCACACATGTGACAGCATCAGAGGAGGAAGGGACTCAAGTGATTNCTGGCATTCCCTTCTTTAAAGGTTGGAGAGACTGAGTCACCTGGTGGCCATGTGCCTGGCCCAAAGCCACACAGCCACTGACCCTAATTGTGCTGCTTCCCTGATCCCTACCTCCACAGTGTGGTCTGAGGCCCAGAACTCTAGACACAGCAAGGAGGTTGTGAGGAATGCAGACCCCAATGTCCCACCCTAGACCTCCTAACTGAAACAGAAGTGAGGAGACACTGGATGGTTCCTTTGTACTGTGCAATGTGAGAGACACTGCATGGGGGACCTTGTCTTTCTAGTCTACAACATCTGTCCTGAAGATAAGANACTATAACACTTGAAACTTCAAGACACTAGGTTTTCTACCAGTCACCTCAGCATGGGTCCTCTGAGACCCAGGGGAAGCAAATGGAGCCAGTCCTACTGGGGCCCAGGCACTCATGTCATCAGTGACCTACTGATGAGCCAGGGGTTTAACTCTGTCCAAGCCCAGGAAGGTAACACTCAAGACAGGGTTCAAAGCCTCCTTCACNANAGCCACTAGCCACTAGAGGANGTCTAGTTGCTTCTAAGGACTAAAACTGGCAGCTGGCTATGGAATGGCAGCACTTAGGATGGGACTTCCTGGGGCTAGAGCCCAGAGCAGCCAAGCACAGCATGGGTGAGGACTAAAGACCTTCTCTGCACTCCACAAGCCCCTCTCCTACACTGTGCTTCAGATCTTCTCATCCTGTAGAAAACGGGATGCTTCCGGGCCTTCCCTCCGTTATTTCAGCTCCAGGGGGATGTCTGCTGCTGGGAAGATCTGAGGCTGGACCCGCTCAGTGTGGACACATTTTGGTCGTGCTGGTTGCTGGCCCATGTACCCATTCCAGAACCTGGGGTCAGTGGCAGTGGACNGAAGCAAGGGGAGGGCTGGAGCACTCAGAGAAGACCTGGGCTTGGGACCATCCTAGGAACANACCAACGGCCTTTGGCTGTCTCTTAGCTTCTCCTAATATGAGCAGCCTGCAAGGCAAAGGTAGTCCCACTCTAGCTGGGAAGGTGGGGACCTTGATTGCAAGCACACACCCAAGGTTGTGGCCACCACCTTCAGATCGGGAAGTTCTACAATCTCCTCTTCTTTTTTCATGTGTACCTGAACACTCACTCTTCTAGAAGCTTAGGTACCGGCTTGGGAGAACTTTGGCCTAATTCAGTCCTTGACTTCCTTTGAGCAGCGTTTGCAAGAACATTATCCCCTCCCCACACCCCCACATTGCAAGAGTATTATCACACACTCCCCACCCCCACACTTCCCTCCATCCTTGTCCCTCTCCCTCTGTGAGTACATGTGTGTCTAAGCAGGAAATATATCTATCTTCAGCAATTCTGATGAAACTTTTCTAAAGCCTGAGTTCTCAATGCCCNTTCAGGCTTGCTATGGGACTGTAGGCAACTTCTAGGCCACTCTGGGCCTTGTGTAAGATACGGAATACATTTAATTTAGCCCCTTCTGGACTGGTCTTCGAAGGGCTTTAGGACTCCTCAAAGGGGCCAAGTGTAATATTTTATGCCTGCAGTCCTAGCCCTGNGGATATGAGTTCTAATCCAGTCCAGGCCACATAGCAAGCTGCAGCCAGCCTGGGCTACATAGCAGGATTCTGTCTTAAAAGGTGGGGCAGGGGGGAGAGTTCAGATAGTAGATGGTGTCTGAGGGATAGTCTAATGGTTGGGCTTCTTGCCTTGATACCTAGTCAGCACAGCTCTGCTACAATCTGTTCTATAATGGGTTCTGCCTGGCTTTTGTTGACAAAATGGTCTTCTAAATGCTTAGAGAACGTTCTAGAAGATCTTCATGGTACTTGCAGCTATAAAAACTTAAGGGTGTTTTTGCTCCATTTGGTGTAGCTCTGAGCCACCCAAGACTGGGGCCCTNGGACAGTGTCAGCGCTAAGTGGAAGAATGCTTCTGGATCAGCTGCCTGAGACTCGGCAACATGAGGGTCCAGATGTTTCTCTTCTCTTAGTCTGTAGCTGTCCCCATCTGTTTCTCCTTGTCCTTCTTCTCTCAACCATAGGAAGCAGCAGTGGAGGCTGAAGATGCCATCAGCCTCATTCATAGTGATCCTAGAGAAAACCTATATATGTGGCCTGCAATTAGCAATAGCTCCAACGATGGAGCAATTAGCGGATGGCTGTGCAACCTCTGTGAGGCTTTGTAGAAGCAGACACTCACTTCAGGAGAGAGCCAACAATTCCTCCCTCCAAGATGGCTGGCCAGAAGCCATGAAGACAGCAACACCCACTGACTCAGCAATTTCACTAGCAGTGCCCACTGACTCAGCAATCTCACTGCTGGAGGTTCACCCTGAGGAGATGCTCTGCAGAAGGAACAGGCCATATGCGAAAAGATGCTCTTTGTGGCATTACTTGAAATAGCCCAGACAGGGAACCACCCAGCTAGCCTGCAGTAAGGAAGCATCAACTACCAAGAATAGTATGCACCTACTAAAAGCCACATGTGCAGGCCGTGGAGACACTGGACTTGACATTGATGATGCAATAAGGGGAAACAGTGCAGCCCAGATGGCTTAGGTCCTTTTGTTTTCCCCACTGCAGGGCACCCGCAGACAGAATAACTGTGTTGGAGCAGTGTTGTATTACCAGAGACTTGTTCTCTGAATCGCTTNAACAATCACTGTGTACTGTGGCCTGGGTCAGCTATGAGGCGAGAGGTAGGGGGAGGGGCAGAGAATAGGAGTGCATTTCTTGTTCATCTCCAGCTTCAAACCCAATGTCTGTTTCCCCCAATATCCTTCAATTCTGTCACAGCATCTCGTTCCAACAAAAACCAGTTAATGAAAGAAGGAACTAAGAGAAGGCACCCCCTTCCCTCTGGGACATGTATGTCACTCCAGGCGTCAAAGCCATCTCCAGCTACATCACATACATGTTAGAAGAAGAAACCCAAATGAATTATGGCAGTGACATCTTGGTCTTAGAGTATCTTAGTCTCCTCTGCAGCAAAAACATTTTTTAAAAAACCAATGTTTTTGTTTTTTAAAGGGGGGGGGTGAGTAGAGTTAGGACTTGTTACTAATCTTGTGGCCGAATAATTAAGTGTGCCTAATTCTGAAAGCAGCAAGCTAAGTTATGCAGTGCTAAACTCGACAACTCTCGTACCTACACCATATCGTCTCTACCGGCAAGATTTTAGCTTTACAGCTAAGAAACTCTGCCAGGAAACCTAATAAAAGGAAGCAAAAATATTTCTGTTTCGACCAAGCTGCCATTTGAGAAAGACTTTTAAATATATTCTTCTGTATGTGTAAATCTGACAGCAGATGCATAATGAAAGCCCCAAGGGAGAGCTTCCTTTTAATCTTCCCAAAGCAAACCAATAAAGCATCCTTTAAGATGTGAGATGATGGATTAATACACTTTGGACTGTTTTGAATTTCTCCAAGCCAGAGTGCTTGGGAACTAGAGGCGTAAGAGTCACTGTCTTCATCATTAGCTCATTTGATCCCAGATGATACAGATAATGATGTACCAAAGGCCACACTTGCATCTGCCTTGAATGCTGTTGCTTTGGGTGTTTGTTAAACGGAGGGATGCAGATACAAACATGTTNGCATTAAAATAAACTTAATCTCACCCTCCCCTAGGGAATATGTCACAGAGAGTAAATGGGAGAAGTAGTAATTACCCAGGGTTTCAGATCTGTGTGAGCAATCAGGATGAATAATTTAGGGTATAAAATGGACTTTTTAAATATCTTGCTTGAGCTACTCAGATGACTTTTTATACGGCCTCAACTACGGCTGGCACGTTTCTCCACGGGGTCTGTGCTGTGTGAACANGTGTGTGTTTACACAGTTGCAAAGTGCCCAGCTCAGGATATGGGCCCCTGTTCAAGTCAAATGTCAGGACAAATATTCCCTCTCACTGTGATGTTCCATCTGACCTTCAATACACACTGCCAGATCGAACCTTCCTTTATGTTGCCTCCTACTGAAGACCAATTCCTGTCCTTTTTGTTACCTCCCCTGAATACATGCTCTTGAGAGTGAGGGTTCTTGGACCACACTTCTCCAGAATGTCCCCTGCTTGCTAGGGCCTGTTTCTGATTTTTCTGTAATTTGTATTGNCTTTTGCCTGTCTAAGGCCTACAGCTGCTTCTAACTCATCTGCTTGGAACATCTGTGCNACCCTTTAAATTTTTTTTCTGTACTTAATCAGTTGCTGGCCTGACTAGCAAACTAGTCCTTGCCTTAGTATCAGATTTATGCATACATACAAGCAGACAGATGCACACACATACACACACACAGAGACAAACACATATACAGATACACATTATTAATATTTCAGTTTCACATAAGGATATTCCCACTGTTCTATGTATGAAATTACNGTAATATACATCATGAAATTCAACTCTGGNTTGAGGTGAATCCCTCATTAACTATGTGACTTTGTATAAATCTCCTAACACTATACCACACAGAGTCTCCTTTTTGTTCTGGTCATCTTTAGTGAGGACGGATCACACATGCTGCATCTTAGCTGCCCCTGTTGAAATATGCTTAAACCCCTGGCATGTAGAGCAAAGGTTAACCTTTCAAAACGTAGCGCTGGGCCTGACACACAAAATACTTCACAGTTATGAAATGAATGAAGGGATGTCTATACTAAAACTATACAGATCATTTAGCTAAGCCAGATAAACAACAACAAAGGAAACACTCTGTCTCGTTAGGCAGGATACAGAGNTGGACCCCTGAATTCNATACTGTTGCATGAATCACACATCCTGTGAGGACTGTTGATCAAGTAAAACCCAGACCATGATAGTTTTCCTCTTCCTTGGATGAGGTGGCAGACTAGGGAACCTCAACTCTCCATTTATGGCTGAGCTTTGGTTCCCTGTGTGACTGCACCCATAACTGCATCAGTAATAATAACAAGTGGACATTTAGAGGGAGAGGGACATGTAAGCAGAANATAAGCTGACATATGTAGGTCTTTACGGAACTCTCAACCAAATACATTTTTCACGGAGAAGGCTGAAAGAATAATCATGCTGGCTGGACACTCAGCAAAACTTACTTGGCTGACATAAGAGGACCAATTTAAACCACCGTCCCCAAGTGTCACGGCAGGTAGGCAGCTGGCAGAGACTACTCACAGAGGGCCAGTTCAATCCTGAGCTGTCCACAGGCTGGTACTGATGTTGCCCTGCAGATTACTGATGTTGCCCTGCAGATTTTGGAAGCAACTTNCTAGGTCATTCATAACCCAGCCACAATCTCTGGTGTAGCCTGTCCACACTGCCTGCCTGTGTCTAAAAGAGAGAACATAGTTCCTTTCCACTTGACTAAAGAACAGCCAATCCTGACAGTAGATTAAAGATTGAAGCAGGGAACAATTCCCAAACCAGCTGACTTGATTTTGTGCACAAAGTTGAGAGGGAAGCCTCCGAAAGAAGGACAGTGATGCTCATGAGAGACACACAGNGAGCACAGGTCACAGGAATAGGGTCTTTGGATGGATTCACAGCCTGTAGGGGAAGAGGACACTGGCAGCAGCTTCTGCTTATCTTGCAGTTCCATTAGGAAGCTAGAGTATGTCACTGGGAGAAAGATACTGTGACAAAATATATTCACAGGTGTACCTCTAGGTAGAAGAAGCAACAGGGAGTGTTTACAAGACAAGTATATGTCAACAATGAATTATAAACACATGATGTCATCCTCCAAGATTAAGCATCCTTAGTGCTTTTAAAGCACTTAAAAAAAACCCCTCTTGTTGCTATAGCAACTTGATGCAGCTTTTAAAAGGGTATTTTGAGGGGGTCATTTTATATCTTCAATCACCATAACAACATGATATATTTTTTAAAGCATTTTTTATATTTAATTTGTGTAGACTTTGGACTCATTCCATATTTGCCTTTTCTATTTAAAATAATCATATCAAGCATGACACGAGACAAAAATGATTGGAGGCAAGGAAGCGCTTTCACAGACTACANACACACACACACACACACACACACACACACACACACACACACGGAAATGCAGAGAGACAGCTCCCTCTGTGCATATCCTGAACAAACCTGCTACCTCTCTCCCGGCCTCCAGGCAGCAGTAGGCAGGTGGTCCATGCCCCATACTCTGAACTGTCACGAAGAAAGAGTGTTTATAAAGCTTCTCACTTCTCCGCCTTGAAAGGCCAGCCCCTTCCTCCCAAATTGCACCAGCGGAAGAGGATGTCTTGGGGTGGCTAGTGTGACCAGCCAGTGCTTCTCCTACCCTGAGACTCAAAAAGGAGTGGGTGAGACACAACTGAGTCTTGTCAAAGTATGTATGTCTCTTCTGCACTCTGTAGAGCTAAATAAACGGGGGAAGTGGCTGTTTTACATGATGCCAAAAGAAGTAGGTGGAAGGGGGTGGACACAGTGATGGCTGGAGCCTGTCTCTCCAGAAGGAGTGCCAGGGCACTCAGTCTAGCTGAAAAGGAGGGCTGGGGTCTCAAGACCGCACATTTTCCCCAAGGTTAAGAAACCCTGAGCTGTTTATACCAAAAGCATAATTTAAAGGCGACCATAGCCTGGCTGTCCTTTTTGGTTGGAAATGGGAGAACAAAGACAAGAGGTCAAGAAGTTGGAGAAGACGGGTGTGGGAAGGGGAACAACCAATGCGAATGGTGTGAAACAGTTGAGCGGAAGGACTGGCTTGTAAATAACGGACTTTACTTTGAGGGGGTGGGGCAGCGAGACAGGAGAAGAGAATGCGAGGAGAAAATTAAAACGCTGGGAATGGACGGAGAAAAGGCTTTTATAATTATCTGCTGAGGATACAGAGGCCTGGGTGGGGTGGGAAATAGCAGCCCTTAACACATGTTCTCACAAAGCCTCTTACAGAGGACAAAACCAAGGAGCAGAGCCTGGACATGGAGCGCTCAAAGTGCTTGGTGCCCCACTGACACACAAGACAAGTGATGACAGCTGATAAGAGCTAGACATGATCCAATCGGGCCACCTCTCGCTCCGAATGCAGGAAAAAAAAAGTAAGAGGACCAGAGGACGGAAAACGAGACAGACGTAGGCAAAGGGTGTCGGAAGAGGGCCCAGCCTTAGATCGATGGAAGGGGCAGCGAGTGACAGGCGCGCAGAGAAAAAACGCGCGGGGCGCGCCGCTCACCTATGGTCGACACCACCGTGCCCACGAAGTAGAAGGCTCCCGGGAAGTCCCAGCGCGGTCGCAGGGCGTCGGCGCGGACCCCGGCGGCCAGCGCGGCCTCGTAGTGCCGGAGGAAGGCGCGCAGCTCCGGCTCCGCCACGCCGTGCGCCGCGCTGAAGTTGCGCAGCGTGGCGCCCCAGCGCGCCCGCGCCTCCGCCTCGCCCGGGCTCTCGAGCGCGGAGAAGACAGTGGCACCCGCCACCAGGTAGAGGCCGATGAGCGCGGCCAGCAGCACGAAGCGCCCGGTGTCCTCGTTGAGGTGCGAGCGGCGGCAGCAGCAGCAGCAGCAGGAGGGGCGCGGCAGGCGGCGGCGGCAGCGGCGGGGCGGGGGCCGGGGGCTGCGGGAGGACATGGTCCGCAGCTCAGCCCCGGGGCTGGGGCGGCGCTCGGAGCCGGGGCCGTGACATCCCCACCGCAGGAGCAGGAGCGTGAGGATGGTGGCCAGAGGTCTGGGGCCGCCTCGGAGCCCCTCTGCAGCCTTCCCGGAACCGGGACGGCAGGGAGCCTCCGCCTCCTGCCGGGGGTTCAGGCCACACACCGTGGGTCGTGCGGCCCAGCGGGCACCCGGGCTGGAGCGCTTCTCTTCGCTCCCCGACGCCTTACTGCCTCCCGCGGCTCGTCACTTGCTGCCCTCGGGCTGTGGGCTACGAAGCTAGGCCAGCGCCGCCCGGTGGCCTGAGTCCACGGGGCTCCGGGCCGCATACTCCTCTTCGGACAGGCCGTGGGGTTGCGGACTGGTTGAGCCGTGGAGTCCGGACGCCTAGGATCGGAATATGGTGGCAGGACACAGAGAGAGTCCTCTGGGGCGTCCCATGAGGCTACTGAGGCTCAGTGGCACCTAGGCGCAGGCTGGGCGGGCGGTCCTATTCCACCGCTGATATTGAGCTGGCGGTGTCGGCTTCGGAGCCTCAGAGCCGAGCCGAATCCTCCGGGGAAGCGGTTCTTTCCCTTCCCTGCTACCGCCGGAGAGCTACCCGGCACGGAAAGGCGGAGTCACCGGAGCACGGGGCGGGGTGTTGGGGAGGGGTGAGTAAGGAAGGGAGGAAGGGGTGGAGAGTTGGGCTGCTGCGACGCCTCCGGGTCGTTCTGGTGGCACCAACGCGTCCCACCGGAGCAGGTGTCCCACTGCGGTGCTGGTTGTCAGCGCGCTAGACAACCGCGTCCTTCCTTCCCTGCGCTTGGGCTCCGGAGTCTCTTCTTTTCTCAAGCCACTGGGAAACTTTGCTCAACTTGGTGCTTTGAGGTCTCAGGGGCTGGGGGCCATCGGGAGCCAAACCCGACTTCCGATTCTCGGGCTCCAGCCTGAAGTTTAAGTTCCCTTTGCTCACTCTTTTGTTCCTGGATCCAACCGCAGCGCCAGGACTCCAGCGGAGTCCTCTCCGGGAAAAGACACGGCTTAGGAACCAAGGACAGGCTCCGGGCGCGACGGGAACCAGGGCGTCTGCTCCCCCTCCCGACCGAGCGGCCNGCCGGCGTCAGCACCGCGGACAGCGCACCGGTGCCGCAGACCCGGGTGGGAGGCTCTAGGCTGCGGGGACCCGCCACCCGGGGCGAGGTTGCTCACCCGGCGCCGTGATGCTCCCCAGACCCTCCTTGTTTCTCCTTCTACCTCCAGATTGTCCCCTGCTCCACCCTGACGCAGGTGCGGTGGCCGAAACAGCGTGTCGCCAGGGTGCGGACGCTGCGGAACAGAGTCGGGAGGAGGAGTCACGCGCAGGTGGGGGACTTGGGGCCACCAGAGCAGGAGGATCATAGGCCCGGCACTGCTGGGGCTTCTCTGCTACCCCAGCTCACCCGCCCGAGGGACGAGAGACTGGATACACCCCGGGTGCGGTGGAGTGAGGAGGGTAGAAGCTCACTAGGAGAAACAGTGTGTTTTGGAACGCCCTACGGAAGCCTCCTCCGCCCTATATCGGAGGGGAAAGATAGTGGGTGATGCGCGCAGCCGCTGGTCCTTCTCTGCCCGGCAGAACCCAGTTTGGCTGGGGTCATAAAGTTGTGCAGTGAGGAATACCCTCGTTATAGACAGATAATCCCGCCCTCCCTGGGTAGCCATCCCTCCCTNTTTTCCCCCCTTCCCTCTTTTATTGGCCGCGAGGAGGATCCTGATAATGATACGGTATAGATAACAGGGAAGAGAAATACTGATGGTGACTTCTTGGACACTCCAGGTGGCTGAGAGAACTCTGGCAAAATGCTGAGCTGCCTCCGTCNCGCCCCCAGCCCAGGGCCAGACTTGCTAACCTTCACCTCAGGAAAACGCCACCATCTACTCAGAGTGGTACTTGCAGCGTGGTGGTACTCATTGTGGACCACGCACTGGACATTTCACAGCTATGAAACTGGGATCCCCCCCCCCAAGTGTAGAGACACAGGCTGGCACTGGAGGCAGGAGAGGTGTGGAATGCTGAGTGACACCTGTCTTGGGATGTAGATGATGCTATCCAGGGGTAATGGAGGCTTGCATCTTAGAGACTCTGCTCCATTGTATGGGTAGACGGGATCGTGCTCCTCTAGGTGTGCACAGATGGGGAGAAATCCACTCAACTGTGGCTTCCAGGCTTGGATGGCTAATTGTGGTTTAAGGAGGAGAACAGCTGATCCACGGAGAACCCTGAGTGCCCTGATTCACTGTGGAGTGCAGTGCGAACTTTATCCAGTCCCCAACCATCACCACTGCAAACTACTGTTCTTGTCAACTGTACCCTTCCCAAGCCTTTGCCTCTCCTCAGCTTCCTGCAGGAGTCACCCTAGCTGACTGTTGTCCCGGTCTGCCTCTGCAGAAAGTAAGAATGGCCTAGCCATGGACCTCTGGGACTGAGCTCTTCTTGGCTGGTCAGTTCTGAAAGAATCATACCTTGAGAGGTGTGATTTCAGGAGATATCCACGGAGCCTCTAGATGCAGCTGAGAGGCACTGTCAGGCCTCTTCTGGCTTTGCCCAGACTCCCAGAGCAGGGGTGGTGTGTTTGATTGCAGTGTTCTGTGCCTCTGAGTCCAACTCCTTGCCCAGTTGGCAGAGGGCCCACCCTATCCTCCAACCTGTGATTCTACTTGATTAGCAGAAAACCCTTGGCATCAACTTCAACGCCAAGTGACAAAATCTATTTATGTAATAGAGAAATGATGAGTCCCCTGCTCACAGATGTGGGTCCTTTAGGGAACCAGCTCCATGATGAATGTGGCTTTTGCCACTAAATCAATATCTAAGCCACTGATGGTGCCAGCTGGCCATCCTCAGTGCATTTACCTCAGCCCAGAATTGTCACAACAGTCCTAAGGATAGGGCTTGCTGTGGCAAAATTTCCCCACATAGGTCCATCTTAACTNCCAGTCGTACTGTCATCCTGCCCATTCAGTCTAGTCATGTGACAGGCGCCTCTAAACTTCACTCTCCAGTGGCTTTCCAACCCTATATAAAACTGGTGTTGAGGTTTTTGAGTTTGTGATTCAGCAACTTTATTATGTGGTTTACAGAGTTGGTGATGGGGTTGGGGGGTCTCATCCTAGCTTTGTCTTCTACCTCTTTACTCTTCAAGCAGCCCGCTAACAACCCATTCACCAGGCCACTGCTATGCTGTGGACCTCCTCCTCCTTCTGCTTTCCAAATACAGAATCAGCTTCCATTTCCTTTCCTTTTAAAATTTTGATTTGATGTGATGTGTGTGTGCAATCACGTGCGAGTACACACTACTGTATGTGGATGAGGTCAGAAGACAACTTACGGGAGTTGATTCTCTCCTTCTACCTAGTCGGCTCTGAAGAACGAACTCAGGTCATCAGGTTTGGTACTAAGTGCCCTTCCTTACTCACTGAGCCATCTTGCCAACCCAAATTCTCTTTTTCTCACAAAACTTTCTCTTTGTAGGAGATTTTGACCCCATTACTTTGGTGTTGGCATTTCAACCCCAACCTTCTTGTATCTGCCATGTACTCAGGAACTTCAGACAGGACAAATGAACAGACACAGCCTCCTTCCCTTCCTCCACTTCCTCTTTTCTTCCTCCTTTTCCATCTTTTGTGAAGGGAAACACAGTGCTGGAGTATCAGCCAGGAAAATCAGATTCAAACTCAACCGGCATCTCCATGCATAGGAATACAGCCGAGATAGGTAGAATTGTGTATGCACTACATTCAGAAATACTGACAGCCATAGCAGTAACAAATAGGAACTGTTAGGTCAGCTAATATGTGAGAAAATAAAACATAGTATGTCTATACAACAGAAAGTTCAGCAGTAAGTGGAGTGGAGTACTGACACGGGTAATATACATAGAATAATCTTAAAAGAATTGTGCATGTAAGGAAAATAGCAGCTCAGTGGTCACTTTGGGGTTAAGGATTGTGGTGGTTTGAAGAAAATGGCTCCAGGGAGTGGCACTATTGGGAGGTGTGGCCTTGTTGGAGTAGGTGTGGCTTTGTTGGAGGAAGTGTGTCACTGNGCAGGCTTTGAGGTCTCAGATGCTCAAGCCAGGCCCAGTGTGGCATTGTCTTTCTGCTGCCTGCCAATCTGAGNGTAGAACTCTCAGCTCCTTCTTCAGCACCCACCATGTCTGCCTGCATGCGCTGTGCTTCTCATCATGATGATAATGGACTAAAAAACCTCTGCAACTGTAAGCCAGCCTCAGTTAAATGCTTTCCTTTAAGAGTTGTCATGGTCATGGCATCTCTTCACAGCAATAGAAACCCTGGGGGCTGATGGGAATGACAACGGATGACTGAGTTGCTGTATGAGGGTGGTGAAAATACTCTAAAGTTGATTGTGGTGATGATGGTATGATTCCGTTAAGAGACTAAAAAGCATCCAATTGTGTATCGTAAATCCCGAAATTGTATGTTATGTGAACTAAAGCTCAGTAGAGCTGTTTAAGAAGCACAAGAGTAATTGATTTGACAAGTTTTTATTTAAAAAATAGAAGTAGAGCCAGGCATGGTGACCCATTTTCATAATCACAGCACTGCAGAGGGTGAAGCAGGATGGTTATGAGTTTCAGACACACATGCCACCCCACCCAGGAAAATAATACCACCCTCNCCTCCTTCCTTTCTTTCTTCCTTCCTTCCTCCCTCCCTCCCTTCCTTCCTTTACTATGTAGACCAAGCTGGTCTGCAACTCACAGAGATCTACCTGCCTCTGTCTCCTGGGTGCTAGAATTAAAGATGTACACACCCATGCCCAATGAAAAATAATTTATTAAAAAAATAAAATAAGTAGTGTTGGGGGGCTGTTGTAGCTCAGCTGGTTGAGTGCTTGCCTTCTGGGTTTGATCCAAGCACCACATAAAACCCAGTGATAGCACATGTCTGTAAACCCAACAGAGGCAGGGGGATCAGATGTTCAAAATACATAGTGAGTTTGCAGCCAACTTGGGCTACACATGACTCTCTCTCAAAAACAATGAAAAGGTGGAAATTTTGAGCCAATTTAGCTATAAAGAGAAAGATGATTATAAAATTCAATTTGAACAAAGGAATTTGTTCCAGACAATACTTTCTTTTAAAAATTAATCTGTGTTGATAAAATTTTTGTTAGAATTCTGCATTCCAAGTAGTAGATTTAAAATGTGTTGGGTGCCTCCAGACCCTTTTGATCTTCTCAGAACTGCTCAGACACTATTATCTGCAGTTCTTTACAAGTTCTGAAGGGCAGCTGGTAAGCACTTTCTCCCACTCTGGGGACTGTCGCCTTTGCTTTCTGGACACTTTCTGTTTTCATGTACCATCTGTTGATAATGACACCCCTTTCTTTGTCACTATAGCTTCATGGTATAGTTTGAGGTCTGGTGGTGTAACTCCAGCATTGTTCTGTTTCTATATAAATACTTTGGTTTTTTTTCCTAGACCTGTAAAATATGACATGGTAATTTGATAACTATTGCATTAATTCTGTATATTAATTTTCACAATATTAATTCTGCCTATCCAGGAACATGGAATATTTTTCCATCTTCTGGTACTTTCCATGCTTTTCTTTTTCAATATCTTTCATTGTAGAGACCTTTCACCTCTTTGGTTAGATATATTCTTAAATACTCAATTTTGGGGGAATTAATTTGGATAGAATATTATTTCCAATTTTTTATGAGAGAGTAGGCTATTAGTATAAATGAAGGCTACTGTTTTATATATATGTTGATTTTTTTCTCCTACAACTTCACTGTGTTTATTAGGTCCAAGAGTTTTCTAGTAGACTCAATAGGGTCCTTTAAAATCATGTCATCTGGAAACAGGACTAATTTGACTTTTTCTCTTCCTATTACCCCTTTTTATGTCTTTCTCTTGTCAAATTGCTGTAGCTAAGATTTTGAGTATTATACTGAATACGAGAGAGGAGAGTGAATATCTTATCTCATTCCTGATTTTAGTGGAAATGCTCTCAGTTTGTCTCCATTTAATATAATGTTGGCTACAGGTTTGTTGGACAGAACCTTTACTATTTTGAGGTATGTTCCATCCACTCCTAAATTCTCTCACAACTTTTCTCACAAAGACAAGCTGAATTTTATCAAATGCCTGTTCAATGTCAATTGAAATGATTACATTGTTTCTGTCCTTGAGTTTGTTTATATGGTTGTGGAGTACATTCATTGGTTTCTGTTTATTGATTCAACCTTGGCTTTCTGGGATGAAGCTTACTTGGTCATAATGTAACTTTTCTTTAGTGTGTATTTTGTTAAATATTTTTGCATCTATGGTCATCAAAGAAATTGTTTTGCAGTTGTTTTTATTTGTTTTTAATTAGTTTGGGTATAAAGATGATATTGGCTTCATAGAATGAATTTCTTCACTTTCTATCTTGTGAAATAAGTTTAGAAGAATTTGTGTGAAATCTAAGTGGATAAGGAAGGAGTGAAATCGGCTAACGGACACAAATTATGAAAGGATATAAAGCTAATTGTTTTTCTAGTTCTAATTCTGTCATGAATTTTTTTTATTTGGTGGTGGATATGTGCATAAAATACATTCAGTACTGAAAGTGTAAAATTTAACGTGAAGCTTCACAGCTTCTGTTTTTGATGCCAATTTTAACTGTCTATAAATTCATTAAGCTCTGTAGACTTTGGCTGTGGTTAATTTGGGTGTGTCATGTTTTATTTGGAAGGTTTTTTTTTAAAAAAAAATAAAGTTTATTTTTAAAAACTGGAGGAAGTTGGTCGTGTCTATCCTATGAAGGTCACTTGAGTGTCCTTTTCGTTTGTTTAAAGCCGTTGTCTTCTCTACCTTCTCTTGAAGTTAGGGTTGTATTTTTTTCAGTGATTTGGCAAAGGTTTCTTCATACCAATGCCACAGAATGGTGGAGGAGTAAGCCAGTGTAACCTTTTGGGATGGAAGAGACAATTAGCTAATCTAACGTGAGGCTCAGGAGACTTGTTAAAGAGAAGAGCATGGGAGGGCCGGACTGTGGACCAGGAGCTATTTGACAGCCTCCTGAAATGAAATTGTTCTGAGGAGAGTGAAGGCTGACTGAAGCCTGGGGCTCACACAATGGTCTAAGTGAATGGATGGCGTGGGACATCACTGATGACACATGTACCCTAGCTCTAACTTCCTGTAGCCACTTGGCATTTGAAGGCAAAGTTAAGCCTGAACTTAGGACCAGAGAAGAGGATGTCTTTGATACCCAACGTGGATCTTCATGGGAAGGGGCATGTGATCAGCAGTAGATAAGCAACGTCACAAAGGATGCAAGGTCACAGACAACCATAGCAGTACTTACGATGTCTTGCTCTTGCTCTGAAGATGTTCTTCTTGGCAGGTGTCACTTGAAAGAGAGGGTTCTTGAGACTGAATAAGCCTCATGTGGAATATGCCTCTATTGCATTATTAGGCTATCAGTCTAGACGTCCTATTGACTATTGAATATGGGATATTGAAGTCTCCAACTATTATTGTAAAACTGTATAATTCTCCCTCTAAATTTGTCAGTGTTTATTGTCATACATTTTGGGACTCTGTTATTTGGTGTCTGTATATTTAGGAGAGTTAGAGTTTCTTGATGAGTTTACCTTTTTATCAATATGCAATGTCCTCTCTCTCTCTCTCTCTCTCTCTCTCTCTCTCCCTCATTTCTTTTCTCTTTTTTATTCTTAAAGTCTAGTTTGTCTAAGAATAGCATAGCCATCCAGCTCTCTTTTAGTAACTGTTTTTAAAGGATATCTTTTGGGGGCATGGAAAGATAGCTCAGTGGTTAAAAGTGCTCACTGCTCTTTCAGAGGAGCAGAGTTCAGTTCCAGCACCCACATCAGGCAAGTCACAAATGCCTGTCACACACACACACACACTCCAGTATTAGGGATTGAACCTGGTGCTGTGAACATGCTAAGTACAGGTTCTGCACTGAGTTACGTGGGCCACATCTCATGTCCCAGATTCCACCCTATCCCCATATTGGGATTGAACCCAGACTCCACACATGCTAGGCAAGTGCGCTACTTCTGTACTATACCTGAGGCCCTCAAGGAATATGTTTTCCATTCTTTTACTTCCAGTTTGTATCTTTGGATATTAAATGACTCTCTTGTGATTGCATATAGTTGGATAAAGAGACTCAGTGTCTTGAGAACAAAAATCAACTTAAATAATTCTTAATTGTTCAGTGATCTCTTGATAAGTTTCCTTTTTTAGAGGGTGTATGTGTGTGTGTATGTCTGTCTGTCTGTGTGTGTGTGTCTCTGTGTCTGTGTGTGTCTCTGTGTCTGTGTGTGTCTCTGTGTCTGTGTGTGTCTCTGTGTCTGTGTGTGTCTGTGTATGTGTCTGTGTGTGTGTGTCTCTGTGTCTGTGCTTGTCTGTATCTGTGTGTGTGTCTCTGTGTCTGTGCGTGTCTGTGTGTATTTGTGTGTGTCTCTGTGTGTGTGTGTGTCTGTGTGTATCTGTGTGTGCCTCTGTGTGTGTGTGTCTCTGTGTCTGTGCGTGTCTGTGTGTATCTGCGTGTGTGTCTCTGTGTGTGTGTGTCTGTGTGTGTGTGTTTCTGTCTGTCTGTGTCTTTGTGTCTGTGTGTGTGTTGCTGGTGAAACCCA
>LZPO01008076.1:207820-218200 GCA_001675575.1 Neotoma lepida
ACATTTTCAACCTTTACCAAAGCCCACACAAAATTTCCCAAAGGGAAAGGCATTAATATTGAGAATCATTAAAAATGAAAGTAAAAGTTGCTGGAGAAGTGTGGTCTGCAATGTTGAAATGCTGGGACTTTGTCAAGCAGCANTGGTCACCATGTGNTCCATGCCCACTTGTGAGCTGCCATGTGGGTGCTGGGAATGTAACCTGGGTGCCCTGGAAGAGCAGCCAGTGCTCTTGACCTCTGAGCCATCTCTCCAGCCTGTAGGCCTTGAGGTTTTAGAACATGACCCCAATCCCCATTCTCCCTGTTTCCTGACTGCCAAGCTGGCTTCATGTTCCTGCTACCACACNTTCCTGATGTCCCCTTCATGATGGACTGTATCCCCTCTGGAACCATAAGCCCCAAATAAACCCTTTCTCCCCTGCTTTGCTTTCTGGGGGTGGGGGTGGGAGACTATTCTATCACAACAACAGAATAGTAACTAATAGAGATGTGGGGGTGCTGGCTGAAGAGAACAGGAGCTGTGGTTGTGGATAGATATTTAGGTCCTCCTTAACAATGCGGTGTGAAGTTAGCTGCTGAAGTAGGTGGATAAAGAGCTGTGTGAATACAGAACCGGGTGGATTTATCTTCTATTAGATGTAAACAGCCTACACAGACTTCCCTTTACAAGACAGCTTGGATGCCTATACAATAGGCTTTCAGCAAATGTGTGGAATTCACTAAAATTGAAATCTTATGTGCTTTATCTGTGAGCTAAAAGGAGCAGATCTGAAGCCCAGCTCCAAACGCAGGCTAACACAGCCTCCGTCCCCAGCTCTCCATTCTATCGCCAGCTCTCTGGGTTCTGCTTCCTTCCCCTCCCTGCTCAGACCCTGAGATCATCTCAGTTACTCTCAAAATCTTCACTTCTTACCATTTTCCTTCCATCCCACCTGCTCAAAACTACCAAACTATTCAGGCTTCAGATCCTGCGAAGTCCTCGGAGGAGACAGTTTTCACTGCAAGCATCTTCTTGGCAGTTTGAACCACGCTTAGTGATCAGGTGCCTGACCTCCATGGGAAAAGGGACAGAAGACGAAGGGAGAGGACATTTGGAGCAGNAGCTTTCCTCAGCATCATGGAGTAACAAGTGACAGACCAAATGTTGTGACAGTGCCATCTGTTTCAACAGAAAGAACAAGAACCCCTGGGAATTGCAGATCCTTTACCAATCTATAGGTCGTCTTGAATATCATGAGTGTATCCAGAGCCTCCACACAGCCCCACCACTGGAGCCTGTACTCCTGGCACAAGGATAAACAGAGAGTTAAATTCTCTAATCGAGACAAGAGCAGTGTACTTGAAGAAGATTCCTGTGCAAACGTTTAAAGCTCTCTGTGGCTCAGAAGAATAAACTCCATTCCCTAGAAAGCTCAGCTTTTGTAGGATGACTTACTTTTTTAAGGGTTTATGTTAGGTGAGTGGGAAGGGCAAGGAAGGTATGATGGGGTAAGTGTTTGTGATGATCAGCTTTAATTGTCAGTTTGACACAATCTAGAATAATCTGGAAAGGGACTCTGTAGTGNTATTTGCTCTGCCCGTGACCTTGTGCTATAGGGCCCGAAGGAGGCAGTGCATCTTGCTGTTGTATGTGACCTCTTAAAAGGAAAGGGAGAAAGGTCATGAGCCCCTTCTCCCTGCTGCCTGCTTCCTGGTATGATCCAACTGCCAGGTGGATTCACTCCTGGTCAGATCAGAAGATGACTTCAGCTGTCTATTCTGTTTTGTATTCATGAGTGTATTTCCTCAATTTATTCTAGTAAATTTCCCTAATACTCCTTGTTATTTATTAAGCGGCATTGTTTACCNTGCGAGAGAAGCCGTGAGGCACAACAAAACCCACTCTAAGAGTTTAGTTAAGGGAACAGAAGGGATGTGCACAGGCCTATGGAATGATCNTGCAGGAAGAGAGAGAAGAAATAGGTGGAACCTGCTTCTATAGCCCCCACCCCAGCACATGCACATACGCCACGCATGTGCATAGATTACGTGATCACGCAGCACACAGATTACGTAGGATGTAAGGCCCTAGGATGACTAAGCATCTTGTCTGGCTGCTGGACAGCACATGTACTGTCATGTAGCTGGGGGAGCGGCTAGGAATTCTAACACTCCTTAACTGGACTCCTGTGGATTTATCACATTAGGACTCTCAAGAAGGATTGTCTAGATCAGGTTGGTCTGTAGGCAAATCTGTGGGTGATTATCCTATTAATCAAAGACCTACCCACTGAGGATTTGACAGGGGTAGCAGACTAATTTCTTAATGTCTGACTCACAAAGAACAATACTATGTCCTAGGCTGGTTACTATAAAGGGTCCATTTCCTGGTCAGAGTTCGCTTTTTTTGTTTGCTTTGGGTTCTACTGNGTTTATTTTTTAGACTAGGTCTCTTGTATCCCAAGCCGACTGCAAACTCCATTCATAGTCAAGGACAACTTGGACATCCTGTGCCTCATGTCTCCACCACCTCAGTGTCTGAGTTAGGGGTGTGTGCCACCATGCCCTGGCCAGAGAATGTCTTATGTATTGTCTATAGGTTATAGACTCTTTAGCTGCTTTTCTCTCTCTCTTCTACAGCCTCCTCGTCACACAATGAGTGGACAAATAACACTTGCTAAAGCCTTGTAGTCCCTCCCTGTCCCTCTCACAGCTCGAGGCATGTCTAGTCCTCCCCACACCCCATAATACCCAGATCCAAGGGTAACTTTGCTNCTTTCTAGTGACCCATGGAACCTAGACTAGGTCATGTCATGTGAAATTCTCCCCTCCCCAAACCTGGAAAAGCCAGAAACTTTGCCTTCAGTAACTGAGTGCTCTTTCTCTTCAGGGCTCCATCATGGCTGCTGTGGTATGACACTGATAACTCTTTTAATAAAGCTTTCCTGGAGGGTGGTTTGTCTCAGCTCCCTTTCTGCTGAACCCACTGTCTTTTATCACTCTCAACATTGTCTGGCCATTGTGCGTTCATATCTAGTCTCTCAACAGATTGAGTTTGCTTATCTCTGATGTAAGNTTACATATACAGATGAGTGAGTCCTTGGCAAGCTACTCAAGGTCTCTGTGTCTTAGTTTCTTCATCTTTGAATGGAAGGCTAGCATAGTTTCTACCTTATAGAGTTTCAGGGAGATTAATTCCAACAGAGGGCCATGACACACGGTGAATGTCATTCACTGTCTTATAATTGTCCCCCAAACTCAGAGCTCCCTCAAGGCAACCTCTTCTCAGTGACTTTTGTCCTACTAATTCCTATTTCTATCACAGACTTTGGAACATAGTAGGTTTCAGCAAATAATTTGATGAATGAACAAATCAGAGCTGGAGGGAATCTTGATATTCCATTTCAAATAGAAATGGGGCTGGAGAGATGGTTCAGTGGTTAAGGGCACTGGCTGCTCTTCCAGACGACCTGAGTTCAATTCCCAGGAACCACATGGTGGCTCACAACCACGTGTAATGAGATCTGGTGCCCTCTTCTGGCCTGCAGGCAGACATGCAAATAAAGCACTTGTATACAAAAATGAGTAAATCTTTTTTAAAAAGAAAAAAAACCACTCTCCTTGATTATTTACAAAACACAAGAAGACAAATCCAGAAACAAACAGCAACAACAAAAANGTGGCTTTGNATCCACCGTTNCCACCAGCCCTATCTTAAGGCTAAGAGAGGTNCTAGTCAGAGCCATCCACCAAAAAGGCTTCATCAGGGTCAGTCTCTGACCCTCAAAGATACCCAGATATCTCGACTTTGCCAAATGACTGCGGTGGTTCCTTGATTGCACAGAGCTCCGTTGCCTCTGTGTCTTTTGGGAAGCCTTCCTGCTCCTGCAGTTGGTCCGGTGGAAACCAGTGCCAATATTTAACTCTGACGCAGTGGTTTTCAAGGCTGCAGTGATCCTTCAAGTTAATGGAAAAATAACAACAGGGTGCAATGTCTCTGACCTTTTTCCTTGACCTTGACAAAGCTTGACCTGCTGAGAAATGGGACCCTGGGCTCTGGCACATGCTCTAAGGCCCCAGCCTCTAGTTGCTCTGACTGGGAACAGCACCCTGTCTACAGCCCCACAGCCCCCAAATCCATCTTCCTTTAACACTCCCTAGAATGTAACCCCTCACCCCCAAAACCAGAAGAGTGCAGGTCCTGCTTCTGTCCCTCTGGTTTATNTTTTTTCTTTCTTTTGGGGTTCTATCCTGGAACAGCCCACTTCTCTCCAGCCCTCCTTTCTCCTCTGTATATCAGGCCCCATAACTTCTCTCTACAACTATAGTACTGCCCTTCTTCTGAGACAAGGTCTCACTTTATAGCCCATATTGGTCTGAAATGTACTACATACATAGTCCAGGCTAGCCTCCAACTTATGGCAGTCCTCTTGCCTCAGGTTCCCAAATACTAAAATTACAGGNGTACATCACCAGGGCCTTTCTAACTCAGCTTTCTGGTTCAGTGATATCACNCACAGTCACTTTTCAGTTTACANCCCTNCTAAGTCCCATTGACTGAAGCCAAACACCTCCAACACAGAATCACAGCCCTCCATTAGAAAGAAGACACCGNTTACAAACACTGTTGTTCATTCTTCTTAGTGTATGGTATGGCAAAGGGTTGTTTGTGATATAGGGTTTTGTAATGTAGCATAGGTTAACCCCAAACTCTCCATCCTCCCTCCCAAGTGCTAAGATTATAGGCATGCACCATCACAGACAGTCAGCACTGTGTAATTTAACAACAGCCATCGACCACAGCAAGATATAAAACAATCTCATTGNTGAAAGTGACTGGCCTTCTGTCTTANTCGGTGTTCTATTGCTGTGAAGAAACACNATGACCACAGCAACTCATATAAAAGAAAACATTTAATTGGGGCTGGCTTATAGTTCAGAGGTTTAGTCTGTTAGTGTCATGTTGGGAAGCATGGTGGTATGCAGGCACCCATGGTGCTGGAGAAGGAGCTCAGAGTTCTGTATCTGGATTAGCAGGCAACAGGAAGTGGTCTGTCTCACTGGGTGTGCCTTGAGTAAAGGAGACCTCAAAGCCCACCCCTACAGTGACACACTTCCTCCAACAAGATCACGCCTACTGCAACAAGGCCACACCTCCTAATAGTGACACTCCCTTTGGGAGCCATTTTCTTTCAAACCACCACAGCTGAATTCTTTTGCTTTATCTGGGTAGAAATTGTGGATGGACAGAGACAGAACTCAGCATTGTTAGATCAAGAGGATCGCAAGCTAGGCTTCCAAACCTAGAGGTGTATAACTCTGAGCTTTGGGCACTAGGGATTTGTGTGGTGATATTTGTAATCAAAGAAATCAAGCTTGCCTGAAGGTCAGAGGACAGAGCCAGCCACAGAGTTAAACATGGAGGTCAGGCAGTGGTGGCACACACCTTTGATCCTAGCACTCCGGAGGCAGAGATCTGTCTGGATCTCTGTGAGTTCAAAGCTATCCTGGACTACAGGAGATTAATCCAGTCTAAAAGAAAAAGAGCCAGGCAGTGGTGGCACACACCTTTAATCCCAGCACTTGAGATCTGATGCCTTTGCTACCAGTATTTTGGGAAGCACAAATGCCTTTAATCCCAGCACTAGGAAGATTGAGACCGGAAGTGATATGGTTGGGTGGGGAAAGGCATATAAGGTGTGAGGAGACAGGAACTAGAGAGCCTTTAGGCTGAGGACTCAGAGGCATTCAGTCTGAGGATTGGTGGAAACAGGATCTTCTCTTTTTGGCTGAGGAGTTGGTGAGGTGAGAAGTGTCTGCNGCTTGTTTCCTCTGATCTTTCAGCATTTACCCCAATATCTGGCTCCCGGTTTTTATTAAAAGATCATTTAGGATTGGTGCAACAGATTTTGGTCTCAAACGTTTAACTGGACGGAGACTCATTGCTCTAAGATGACAAGGCGGAGTTTATTGCTTAGAAAGTTGACCTGGTGACTAGCATTGTAGCATTTGGGGCACTTGGCTCTTACACTTAGCAGCTCTCTCCAGCTCTTTCTTTGTTAGGTCTCAAACCCGGTACAAAAGGCTAACTGAGATGTCCACTAACATATCAAAGCAGATGCTGGCCCCCAGGTTCTCCCTGCATCCCTCAGTCCCTACCTGTTGCAGGGTATGGCTGGCATACCCTGCCCCAGCTCCTCTGGCCCCTGTATAACTCAAGCCATTTTAGCTATGCCAGTCTCTTGGCCAGTCTCCAGACCCAGGCTGCCCCTCTTGGTTGGTGGCTCCTCCCCCTTCTCCTCACATGGCCCTGCTCAGGGTCACGTTCACTCTGGACTCTCCCAGATGTCCCTGCCTCTGGCTATGCTCTCCCTTTTATCTACAATAAACCTTCTCCTCCACTATACCTGGGAGGAGCCATGTCCTTCCTTTTAATTCCTTTTTCATTCACTCTTCTAGCAAATAGGACTTTCTTATCCTTGTAGTCTGGCAGTCCTCGTGGCTTACAGAATGTGCCTTTGGTCATTCTCTGGAACTCTCAGCTGCCTCATAGTCTTAACAGCTNAGTCACTTGAGTATCAGAGGTCCCATCTCTTGGTGTTACAAATGTGAGCTTTGGGTATCTAAGTCCTCGGATCCTGGTGACCTTCTAGAACTCTTCAGCTGCCTCCTCAATGTTGCCACCAGAGTGGAAGAACTGGGCCTTTTTAAAAAAAATTGTACTAGCTCGTTTATTTTTAATGTGTGTGTGTGTGTGTGTGTGTGTGTGTGTGTGTGTGAGTGTGAGTGTGTGTGAATGCCATCGATGTGCAAGTTCTCTCTCTGAGGCCGGAAGATGGCATCAGACCCCTGGGAGCTTGTGTTCCAGGCAGCTGTGAACTATCCAAGGTAGATGCTAGAAACCAAATGTGGGTCCTCCAGAAGAGCAGCTGTTCGAGGCTAATTCCCATTTCTGCTTTCACTATTGGTTTTAATACGGGTAAAATAATTTACTTCATCTGCTTAAAAATAACAGAGTCTCATTCCTCTTATTAGTCAGCTCCCAGACCTATTTCCAGAATCTTGATGCTCTATAGGTGAAAGACTTATATAAGATTCTCTCTACTGAGGCTGCTTATATTCTACGACTCCTGAGGAGGGGACTGTAAGTTAGGCTGTTATGCCCAGATTGCAGGGACCCCAAAAGACCACCACGGAGACCGAATCCCATATATAAAAGCAAAGAGCCTTTATTTTCAAGCTTGGAGTTTGGTCTCTCTGTCCCATGCAGTGGTGAGAGCAGAGAGCCCAGAGCCCAGACAGGGTAGGGTTTTTATTATAGCAGACGGGTTTTCCAGGGTTCAGGACCCTGATTGGCTGACATTTGTCTAGGGGTATAGGGAATGTTTGGAATGTCAGGTACTTCCCCTTAGAAACAGGCCCTCCCTGGGTGGAGTCAGCTTATGGCTTTTCCTNAGTCCAGGTGTTGCCTGCCAGAAGCTGTATCTGGGCCTCTAAGTCTGTCATGGCAGCTGTGTGGTCAAGCTGTTTTGGTGCCCCCAACAAGGCCAGGCCATGAATAAATTTTNTCCTGCAATATCTCAATGTTTAGTTCCTGGTTTTTGACACCATAATACAGCATGTGCTCTTAACCATTTCTCCTGGGCTTTTGTCTGTTCTCCATGCCATCAGCCCAGCCTGCTCTGCAGCCCAGAAGAAGGACCACTGTTCAAAGACCATTCTTAGCCGGGCGGTGGTGGCGCCCGCCTTTAATCCCAGCACTCGGGAGGCAGAGGCAGGTGGATCTCTGTGAGTTCGAGGCCAGCCTGGACTACAGAGTGAGTTCCAGAAAAGGCGCAAAGCTACACAGAGAAACCCTGTCTCGAAAAAAAACCAAAAAACAAAAAACAACAACAAAAAAAAAGACCATTCTTTATGGGGCCGAATGTTGCAACACCAAGGATCAATGCACATAAGAGAAGCTTCCCTCACTAACTGAAGAGTGCAAACAGCCTTCTAACACAGCCAGAAGAGGGACATGATGTGCTTGTGCATGGACCACAATTTCACCAATCACAGAGCTGCACGTGCACAGCTTCTAATTCCACCAATGAATTAGCCCGGAATGAGCACCAAGTGCAACTGGAATATGCACCAATGACAGGCTTTTTGATGAGCCACTGGGGAGGTGGTACTCTCTCTCTAATCCTGAGTAAGAATAGCTCCCGGTAAACAGGGCTATCAGGAGTTTGAGGGGTGGGGGAAGGTCCATACTAGAGAGATGACATAGCAGTTAAGTGTACTGCTCTTGTAGAGGATGGAGTTTGGTTCCTAGAACCCAACCTGGGTGGCTCACAATTGCCTGTAACTCCAACTCCAGGGGATCCAATGCCCTTGTCTTGCCTGAGTGNGGTCTTCCAAAGCTAGTCCAGTTGCCTGGGTAGTCATACCTGGAAGACGTCCTCCTGAAGAAGCAGTGGGTATACTTCAGTGGCAGCCCTGGTTACCGTGTGCCTTGTGTGTGGTGTGTGGTTCCTTCAAGGGGTCTGTGAAGTGTTGGAAGCAGGCAGGAAGAGATGGTAGTCTAGCTTGTTACCAGAAGAAGGGCACCTGGAGTGCTTGGGCTCTAAGCAGTCAGGGATAAAGGAAAGGTTTGACAGCTGTCTATGTAAGAGCCAAGAGGCACAACTCTCAATTTATTTGAAGAACAGTAAACACCGAATGGAGCCTACAATAAAGATCTACTATATTGGGACTAGAGAGATGGTTTAGCAGTGAAAAGAGTTCATAGTGCTGTAGGTAGAGTTTTTCGTCTGGACCACAGGTCAGCTCTGTCCCACAAGTAGGCTCCCAAATAACCACATAGAAACTTATTAATAATTATAAATGCTTGGCTGATAGCTTAGGCTTGTTAATAACTAGCTTTTACATCTTAAATTAACCCATATTTTATCTATGTTCTACCACATGGCTTGGTACCTTATCTAAGNACAGCATGTTCATCTCCTGCTTCATCTGNATCTCCTCACGACTCCTGTGACTCTGCCTTTCTTCTTCCTAGCATCCTCCTACTCTGGCTCTCCAGCCCAATCTCTTCCTGCCCAGCTATAGGCCAGTCAGCTCTTTATTAACAATGAGAGCAACACATCTTTACAGTAAACAAAAGGATTATTCCACAGTGTAGTGTTCTTACAGAGACTGAGTTTGGTTCCCAGCACCCATGTCAGGTGACTCACAATCTCCTGGTACTCCAGCTCCAGTAATTCAAATTCCTTCTTCTGGTTTCCATATATACCTGCATTCAGATACACATACCCCCACACAGATACACACATAAACATATTTAAAAGACCTATTTTTTGTTTGTTTGTTTAGTTTTACAAGACAAGTTTCTCTGTGTAGCAGCTCTGGCTATCCTGGAACTCGTAAATGACCTATTTTTAAGATGTATTTATTTTTATTTTATGTGTATGAGTGTTTTNCCTGCATGTGTATCAGTGTAACACATGTATTAAAAAAAGACATTTGATGCCTTGGAATTGGAGTTATTGATGGTTTGTGAGTTGCCTTCTGGATGCTGGCAACTGAGTCCTCTGTAAGCACAACAAGTGCCCTTAATCACTGAGCCATCTCTCCACCCCCCCCAAAAAAAGACCTATTGCTAACATTAACATTCTTAATGTATTCAGTAGTGCTTAACTCCTAGCCAGATAGACTTAGGAGAGTTGAGTCCTCCAAACTCTTCATCATTGGCCACAAAAACAACTCCTTGTGCCAACCTTCAACTCAACCTTGTCCCTGTTAATCACTGATCTATTTTCTATCCCTACCATCTTATTTTTTCCCCAAATGTCATATAAATGGAAAGACACAGTATGTAGCCTGGAGCGCAGCTTCTTTCACTCAGCACAGGGCATCTGAAATCCATTCGTGCAGGTCTGTGCATCAGTAGTTGATTCCATTCTATTGTTGAGAAGCATTTCACTATCTGAATGTACCATACATTTTATGCTCTAGTTGAGGGACATCTGGGTTGTTTCCAGATCTGGGTAATTATAAATAAAGCTGCTACAAACATGGATTCCATTTCTCTTGGGTAAACAACTAGGAGTNGGATTTTGGGGCTGCATGGTAAATGTGTAACTTTGTGTCAAACTGCCAAACTGTCTTCCAAAGAGACTGTGTGTTTCTACATTCCTGCTAGCAAGAGAGGAACATNCCAGTCGCTTCTCATTCCTGCCAGAACTTTTTATTTCCTATTCTGATAGANGTATGATGGTATCTCATTGTCTCAATTTGTATTTCCCTAATTATTAATTATGTTGCACATATTTGCATGTGTTTATTTCCCATACATATAGCCTTTGGGAAAGTATTTAATACGTCACTCGTCTCTGGAGTCAAGTTTACTTTTTTTTTT
>LZPO01008077.1:11976-25941 GCA_001675575.1 Neotoma lepida
CCTCGAACTCACAGAGATCCACCTGCCTCTGCCTCCCAAGTGCTGGGATTAAAGGCGTGCGCCACCACCACACGGCTTGAGTGAAGGTGTCTTACCAAGTGCCTGCCACCATGGTGTCTTGCTCTACACACTGTCCCCTGGGGACTAAAGACTATGGACATCTCTGTTGTACCAAGTCCTCATGGCAAAGTCATGGACAGCTGTAAAATTCTTTTCCACAGTATTTGCATTTGAAATAACAAGACAGCAGTTAAGGGACTCATGTTCCAGCTAAACAAACTNTCTTTTTCATGCATTTGACCTCTGCTGTCCCAGGGAGGAGGAAGTGGCCCTACGTGATGCTCTGAAGGAGCATATAGCACACATGGCAGTGGGTGACAATGACATTTTTCAATAGAATCAGGATTGTGAAGCATTTCATTGGTTGAAGCAGAAAACTGAAGAGCACATCTGGAAGTTCCCAGTCTGACTGATCATCTTGAGGTGCACAGGGGCAGTGCCATTTCCAGTGTGGTGGCCAACTCCGTCAGCACTGCCTCAGGAGTCTTGGGCATCCTGGGTCTAGTTCTTACNCCCTTCACAGCAGGGGNCAGTCTGCTGCTCTCAGCAACTAGGTTGGGTCTGGAAGCAGCAGCTACTGCAACTGTGCTGTCCCTGTGATTGTGGGGAAACAAGCAGGTGGTCTATTGGGGCTGAAGCCAGGTGCCTGGTTGGAGTCAGCATGGATGTAATGAATGAGGATCCAGGGACCTTGGATCTTACACTTAATGTTCTTAAAGCAACCAAAAATATCCTCACAAACCTGAAGGCCCTTGGACAGCACACCATGCATTCTGATGGCCAGAGGCAACCTTCACATGGGAGCAGATGGCAGGATCTTCATAACCACTGGGAGATGCCCTTCCCATCCAGCCACTCAGGTGCAGAATGCCTCAGAAAGCAATGCACTGTCAATGCCAGAGCAGACCAAATCAAAGGGGCAGCATATGGGGTTGCCTCCCTTCTGTTGGATGTGTATAGCCTTGTACTAGACTGGAAGAGCCCACATGAGGGGGAAGTTAGAGCTGGCTGAATTGTTATGTAAGGTGCCTGGGGAGCTGGAAGAGAGATTCACACAGTTACTCCAGGTCCATGACAGAATGCAGTCAGAGCCATCTCAGGGAATCTCCCCAAGCAGAACAGAGGTCAGGGAAGATGGCCTGGACAGAGTTGGGATGGTGGAACCATTTTGTTATNGGAAAGAAAGGGAGAGCAAGTTTCCACACAGAACCTGACATAGAATAGGGCCTCAGAGACAGTTTGGGTGACACCCCAACCCCACGAATCCTTGTGTCTCAAAAGGCAGCCTTTGTCCCCATCCTGCTTCATAGCAGCACCCCAGAGCCAGCTTTACTAACCAGGCCCCTAAGACAGGCAGGCNTAGGCCCTGCCCTCNTCCATCTCNTTGTTTCCTTCATTTCTCAGTGGAGTGAGCACCCATGCCTCATGCCTTCCATCTGGGATTCCCTGTCATGTCACATCCTNTCATCTAAGCTGAGCCCTGGCAGCTTGGTGATCCCCCTTGAGAGCAAATCCCTCACCAAAAATGGTTTGGAGTCCAGTTCTCTGGTCACAGAGTGTGGACATAAAAGGGGTCCACATCTTCTTCCAGAGCTGTGGTGAGGATGAGCATGTAGGGGAACTGATCACGTTCTCCAACTTACCGAGGAGTCTTCTGGCTGAATTTGAGCAGGACCCAGGTCTCAGGAGTGTGGGTGCCACCACTGGCTGTGTCTGTGACAACCTGACAAAGGTCAGGACTCAAAGGGAGAGGGGAAGCCTCCTCCTCAGAGCAGCTCAGATCCACGTGAGACCCCAGACTCAGGTGCTGACCCCACCCTCAGCTCATGTCCTTGTCCTCTCTCTCACAGGACCAACCTCAGGCTGACTTTCTAGATTCTTCTCTGCACACCCCATGTTGTTTGTAGGCTCTCCATGGTCTTTAAGAAAATCTGCCACTTCAGGCTCAGAGACCTTCCAGAGATCACTCTCCACAGCTCCTGGACTCTGACCATCCCTGTCTCTCCCTAAGCACACCAGCCTCTACCCATGCAGTTCTGGGCTCTGGAGAGGTTGATGCTGACGNTTGTCTGCTGAAGTTGGTGAGCATGGATGGTATTTAGAATCTGCCTTTACTTAGACCCATCCTGCATTGCTTTCACTCAGAAGTTCCCAGCATCCTCTATGGCAAATCCACTACCTCATGTCTCACTCTCATGGCTTCTGCTCTACCAGAGACCTGCAGCTGGATGGCTATGGGGCTTCTCTGCTTTGTCACAGGAGAAAGGACTGAGAGGAGCTAAAAACAGGGGCCAACGTAACCCTCTCTTTTGGGGCCTATTTTATCCTAGACCAAAGTCTCCAGGTGTGATGGTCATGTCCCCGTGGATTTGAGGGAGGGAGAGAAATGACTACTCAGGACCCATACACTACAGATTGCAACACATTTATTTCATAATTTGTTTGGAGTTTTACAGTCATTNTGTAAGAGAGAAATCTTCCCCATTCCTCAAACGCATGTGCAGCTACCACATGTAATATTTTCATGTAATGTGGAGCTGTGTTGTGATTTTGCAGATGGGGAGAGTCGGGTGAGGAACAGCTTTCATCCCACAACTCAGAGAATAAGCCAAGAGGGAAGTCAAGATGGAGACTTCCATTATTTGTGACTATGCTTCCTTGTAGAAATTTNTATTTTTATATTAAAAAAACTGTTGGAGAATATTATTTTAAGATGTGTTACATTTGTTTATGCTGTGGAATATTTGTTTTAATGATGCAAATATGTGTTGCATTCTGTAATGTTGCATTTGTTTAACTCTGTGAAGCTGTGTTACTTTGCCTGTCTAAAACACCTGATTGGTCTAACAAAGAGCTGAATGGCCAATAGTGAGGCAGGAGAAAGGATAGGTGGGGCTGNCAGGCAGAGAGGATAAATAGGAGAAATCTGGGAGGAAAGATCAAGGGGAGAGAGAATGAGGAGGACATCAGGGGCAGCCACCCAGCTACACAGCCAGCCATGGAGAAAGAAGAAAGAAAGGAATACAGAAATAGAGAAAGATAAAAGCCCAGAGGCAAAAGATAGATGGGATAATTAGTTAAGAAGAGCTAGCAAGAAAAAAGCCATGATAAGGCCGGGCATTCATAAGTAATAGTAAGTACCCGTGTGTATTTATTTGGGAGCTGAGTGGCGGGTCCCAAAAAGAGCCACAGAACAAAGAGTAATGAAACGAGCAACTACACAAAACTTTTCTTACTCTTGATTTTCCTTTCTCGTCAGCATGACTTTAGCTTGAAGGAGAAGAACAGTGAGATACAGGACAATGTAAATGTCCAGTGAGCCACAGGCCAACCATGATAGGAATCCCTTGATCAGACTGAAGAATGTACTGGAACATTCACAAACCCTTGAACAGTCAGGATGGGTCTACAAACTTATATGGTGGGGCTTGGAACCCCCCAGTACCTCTATCTAACTGCAAGGACACATGTATGGCCCATCCCACCTAGAGATCCTGAAGATCTTCTAGGGAACTGCTCAGCATGGTCAGCGACACCACATGAAAATCATACAGCTGTCTGTCACTTCAGAGTTGGAGACTACTAATATCTTTGGTCCAGAGGAACTCCAACCAATGGGAACGTGATCCACTCCAATGGAAGCTATCCTACTCCTGCTGTGTGTTAATATTAGCCCCACCTAGTGGAGGGGGGAGAGGGATCAGCACCAAGGTGCTTGGCCTCCATGGTCACCCTACCTTAAACAGCACCCTAGAGAAGGGACATGGCTCAGACCACCTGGACATCTGAGGGACCACGAGGGACAAATCTTCAAGAGCTGCAAAGCACAGGGAAGTAAACTTCATGCACACTGACAGCCCATTCTGAACCGTTCTGCATTCCCAGTAGAAGAGTTTTGAAAACGGTATTTTCAACCTTGTGTGCCTGAGACAAGTCACAACATTTCAAACATGGCATTGTTGGCCCATGGTTAAAGGGAAGTCAAGAGACCAGTGTCTAGAGGAGCCAGTAAGCCAACATCACATAGGTTCAATGTATCAGTGCAGGGATCCAGCTTGGCCTCACTTCATCCATTTGAGTCCAAACATTCAAGACTGGCTGTGAGAAACCTCAACCTGTTTTCCCCGAATGTCCTCTGTTACTGCAGTAGCATGTGGGGCTGTGCAAGAGGACCCATTGCTGTCAGTGCAGGAACCAAGCCTGACATCCCTGGTGCTAGCTGAGACTAGAGTGGTCACCTTCTCACTCTAATGAATGTCACCATTATCCTGCTCGACGTATATAATGCCTCCCCCTGAGCCCTGTGGCAGCCCACCTGGCTTCCAGCTTCCCTCAGCCTGGTGTTTGCCCACAGCTCCCATCCAAGAACACGGTCTGTGTTATCCTGACCGCCTTTTTCTTTGCTCCCATGCCACCTTCTTCTGTTGCAATTGACTGCTTTATTTTCCGTTTTTCTAGACCAGTGAGTTAATATTTATTGAACACAAGTCTATAAACTTGTGTTTATAGAGGACAAGACCAGTTGGTCTGAGACACCATCTTGGCCAGCACATCTCCCCCATCTTGAGAGGGAGCTGAGGGTCACAGGCTGAGTCTCCTGTCACAAACGAGTTGACTTCATCTCTATACCATAAATTGTTTGACCTCTTATGCAAGTCTGCCTTGACTCTCTACCCACAAACCCATCACTGACCCATCACAGCACACAGACATTCACTTTAATGTCATTGGTCTCTCAACTGGTCCTGTCCCCTTGAGGGCTGGCTACTTGTCAAGTAGGCAAGTAGAAACTCAGCTGGCACCACCTCCATCTCAACATCATCTTCGTCACCATCATCACCATCACTGCCGTTATCCAGAGGTCACTGCCCAGAGGACACAAGTGGTGTTGATCCCACAGATGCTGGGAATAGCCTAGAGGTCATAGGGACACTTCCCTTGGGGGAGGGGATGTGACTGTCCAGTGTGGTTCCTCCATATCCAGAACTCTCACTCTGACTTTCTCCCATTTTCAGCTCCCCAGGTTTCCTGTCCTCTCATTGATGGTTCCTTTTGTTGCCCGGGGGACCAGCCTCCAGCAGCGCAGTGCTCAAAGAGAATCCATGGAGCTGCCATACTATGATGGTTTTTATCTGAAGGTATTAGGGAAAACACACACACTCTGTTTATTCAATTTATTTTTTTTTAATTTTTTTTCATTTTACATATCACCCTCTGTTCCTCTCCCTCCCCTCTCCCACACCTCTTCCCCCCATCCCATTCCCCATCTACTCATCCGAGGGGGTAAGGCCTCCCTTGGGTACTCAACAAAGTCTGGCATGCACAAGTTGAGGCAGGGCCTAGCCCCTCCCCCTGCATCAAGGCTGAGCAAGGTATCCCATCCTAGGGAATGGGCTCCAAAAAGCCAGTTCATGCACCTGGGAAAAGTCCTGGTCCCACTGCCAAGGGCCCCACAAACAGATCAAGCCTCACAACTGTCAGCCACATTCAGAGGGCCTAGTTTGGTCCCATGCAGGTTCCCCAGCTGTCATCCAGACTCCGTGAGCTCTCACTAGCTCGGGTCAGCTGTCTCTGTGGTTTCCCCATCATGATCTTGACCCCTTTGCTCATATCATCCCTCCTCCCTCTCTTCAGCTGAACTCCAGGAGCTCAGCCCAGTGCTTGGCTGTGGACCACTGCATCTGCTTCCATTAGTTACTGGATGTAGGTTCTATGATGACAATTCAGGTGGTCACTAATCTGATTACACGTGAAGGCCAGCTCAGGCACCCTCTCCACTGTTGTTTGGAGTCTTAGCTGGGCTCATCCTTGTGGAATCCTGGGAATTTCCCTAGCACCAAGTTTCTCCCTTACCCATAATGGCTCCCTCTATCAAGATATCTCTTTCATTGCTCTCCCTCTCTGCCCCTCCCCCATCTAGACCATCTTGATCCCTCATGTTCCCTGCCCCTTACCCTCCCCCCGTTTACCCAGGAGATCTTAACTATTTTCCCTTCCTGGGCCCTCCATGCCTGTCCCTCTTAGGGTCCTCCTCTTTACCTAGCTTCTCTGGGGTTGTGAATTGTATCCTGGTTATCCTTTGCTTTGGACACACACTCTCTGATGGTTTCCTTTGGACCTTTTCTTTATTCTTCTTTTGTATTCTCTATTCTCTTCTTTTATCTCTATCCAGAAATGTCCCTCCTGTCTCTCTTGATATTTTCCTTCTAACTTTATCTAGTCTTCCTTATTCTCTCATTCCTGATGTTTTCTTCTCCTTCTTCTGTATTCTTTCTCTTTAGTTTATATACCCCAACACAATCTTTCAGACATTATAGAAATTACAATGCGGTTACATTCTGTTTTTCACATGAATGATTACAATGAGTACAAGTAAGAAAGAGCATGTTATTCATATCCCTTACATGATTAAACATTTTATGTATTACAGGTGAAAAACAAATTATCCCAAAGTACCAAGGTGAATGAATGCATTCATTCCCAAGCAACTTGTTATAGATTAACAGAGTGTAAGCAAGCAAGATAGTCTACTGGCAGGCTGTGTTTTGCAGTTACAAATAAAAGACCAATCACTTTATTACTTATCTCAAAAGTTAATCTTAAAAGAATCACAAATCTAAGCTTTTATATATGATAAAGGATCAGTTAGCTCTATGTTAAACCTTTAGGGTACATAGCCACTCATCAATAGTTTTTAGTTTTATATATATATCAAGAGATTGAGGCAGAAATGGGTATAAGGAATTAATCATCACATTTGGTCATCAACCAATCTTAGCAAGAAAAGCATGTCAGCTAATGATAATTGGGCTGTTTTGTTCTTGTTCCCTGACCTTAATGAGTTCCTCATTCAATATGTGCCTTTCTAAAACTTTAGATTGTCTTCTTGGGTTTTTCACCTCAAAGCTATTTGACACACCCATTCACACCATGCCAGAAACTAGAGACGCCAGCAGCAAATATGTAAAGGCACAGCAGAAGCAAAAGACTCGCTGGAGTCTGTAGTCATGGGGCCTTGCCTATCTGGGATTCACCCTGAGATTCACCCATCAGGGATTTTCCTCCTGGTGGGTGAGACCTCAATCTGCAAATGCAATCTGCTGCTCCTCTGACACGGCATGTTCCTATACAGCCCTCCCTGTTCACACACACCATGATTCAGCCTCATTCCCCACTCTGGCCCTTAATTTTAGACTCCAGTTTCTGTCTTCTCCTTATATCACTGGCTGTCTGCATTGAGCTTGCTGTGCTCAGCCAGAGAAACACAAACTCCTCAACAGTCAGTTCCATAGACTTGATCTCATTCTATGTCATATACCTCCCCATCCCCACCCCTGTACCTGTCATCTCCCCTGGACTCTTAGCTACTTGGGGGAGTGGTCACTGAGGCAGGTCTGACTGCACAGCCTTGTGGATATCCTCAAATAACTTCATCTTCTTCTCCAGCTCGTGAGCCAGGTCCCTCAGGGCTCCAGCTGACTCTGTCTTTGCCCCATCGTACAAATCCATTGAGTCAGTCACAAGATTATACACACCCAATGGAAGAAAGATGCTGCCTAAGCCTACTGCCATAATTTTGGCTTCTCTGGCCGTTAGGAGAGCAGAGCCAAATAAGGCATTGCTGGCATGCTTAGAAACTTCGGCAAAGATTTCTGCAAAGCTTTTGAACTCCCTGGCCTGTGTTCCATAGCAAGAGCTGGCTCTGGCCATCCTGATGGCACAGATCTGCTGCCCTACAGTTTTCCAGGCACTGACCAAATCCACTCCTGTGTTCATGAATTTGATTGTGAGCTTAGAGATGAGCTTTTTCATCTCCTCAACTATGTTCTTGCTGGTCTGAACTAGGCACTTGGCTTGAGTTTCACATATCCCTGTAATTGACTCTTCCACAGCAGTGGTGGCGACACTAGTAACACCTGCTGCTATTCCCAGTGAAGTTGCTGAGATCAGCAGACTGACCCCTGCTGTCACGGGGGCCAGAGCTAATCCAAGTGCAGAGGCAACACCAACAGAGCCGGACACCACATTGACGGTGGTGCAGTCCTCGTGCAACTTATCAATAAAGCCAGCCAGATCTCGGAGCTTCCTGATGTGTTCTTCAAGTTCCCTTTTCAACTCAGGAAATTCTTCCAAAAAACTCTTTTCCTGCAGCTGTTTTTCCGGCCTCTCATTTTCCTCTGTGGGCTCCTGTGCTAAATGCTTCTCCAGAGCATCATGCAGTGCAGCTTGCTCCTGGCTGTGACAGAAGAGGTCAAGTTCATCAATAAACAGTTATTTTTTTAAAGCTAAAACCTTGTTCTAACTTCACTTTCACACTACAAACCCAGCAGGGAGTAATTTTGCAGAGATCCATAATTTTTCATTCTACCATGAGCATTTGGTACTTCATAGATGCCCGAGGTCCTTAGTCTGAAAGGACAAAGCAGACGCCATAACATGTTGGCTAGTCTTCTCTAGAGATCAGGCCTCAATTTCAGTCCTGAGACTTGAGCAAGCAGTTTCTAGGAGGGCCATGAACAAAAGATATAGACCTTGCAGTAGCTCTCTTTCTGCACGTACTCTGACTGTTCAAAGTTCAGCCAATTGTTTACTGTCTGAACCTCTCACCAACTTAGAGCTATGTGCATGGGTCAATGTGAACATGCTAGGTCAGCCAGCCTCCATGGCAGCTCAAGGACAGAGCCTGGGCCACTGAGTCAGCCCCCACAGTCAGTACATGCTAGGCCAGCCAGCCTCCATGGCAGCTCAAGGACAGAGCCTGGGACTTGTCCAGGCCTGCTCAAAAATAGTAACTGTAACCTCCAACCAGTAAATTCAAAGGTTACATACCCTCACCCAATCATATGACACAAAGGCTTGTACCACCCTGCTTGCAGTTTTTCCCTTTAAAAACCCATCATTCTGAGAGCTCAGGGCCGTCCTCCTCCACCTGCTGTGTTGAGTGTTGGACATGGACCAAGCCCTGGCTTGCTTGTAATCAATAAACCCCTGTGTGTTTTGCATCGGGTATCAGGTCTGTAATGGTCTTGTTCAGGAGTCTCAAGACACGGGCACAAAAGTCCATAGGGGTCAGTGTGTAAAGTCAAGTCAAGACACTTGACAAAATTAGAGGCACTTGATAAAATGTCTCCACTCAAGGTCAGTGACATCACTACCTGTGAGAGCCCTGCACATGAGCACAGGGAAGTGAGATTAGAGCAAATACTGTTTAACTCAGAGAACTGTGTGTGTTGTGAGGGATTCCCCTTTCCCAAGAGTCTCCTCTCTGCCTTCAGCTGCTGGGAGGTCATCTTCAGTCCATGCAGTACCCAGCCTGCAGGAATGCCTGTGCTTGCCTGGGGAACTCTGCAATGGGATAGACAGACAGTGCACACCAAGAGTAGATTCCTCAATCTGAAAGGATCCCAAACCTGAGCAGTTGAAAGCTCCACATTTGGCCTCATGGGACAATACACAGTGACAGCACAATAGCTTTAAAAGCATTGCACAAACCAGCTCCATCTATTGTACATAGTGTTAGCATTAGGGTAGATTTGGGTCCCATATGTAAGATTCTTCATTAAATAACTGCAAAAATTTCAAAGTGGGGAAATGCAGGATCTGAGATACATCTGTTCCCAGGAATTTCTTATAAATACTCAGCCTTACAGACATGGGGTGTGGTGGGAATTTTGGAGCCATTTCTGACCCTCAGAGAAACCGGAGACCAAAGCACTGACTTAAGGAAGATTCCCATGAAGACTGTATCACTGGGATTGATCTGTTGTTGGTGTCCCTGTAAGGTATGTGCTGTCCCCTGCCCTCCCTGACAGGTGGCTGTGAGTCCTCAGGTCTCTGTGTGTACAGAGTGGCTCCATCTCTGTTCTCTAGGGCAAGAATCCTGAGCAATGTCGTCCTGGCTGCTTGACCCTGCTTCAGGATGAATATTCTTTACTAGGGTGGGCTTCCTGGTGTGCAGTAGTCATGTGATTTCCTGGTGTGCAATAGTCATGTGATATGTCACACAGTCAATTCAGGACAACACTGTGTCCTGAGGAGAAGAAACTTCAAGCTTGAAGCTCTCTTATTTCCACCTGGTTGATGTTTTCATTGGCTCATTTTAACCCTCTGTGCTCCATGGTCAACTGTAACTATGTGGTTACTATCACATATAAGATATGTGGTGTTCTATGGGTGGTTTGTGAAAATTCGCAACCCTGGTTAGTTTGGAGTAATCCTTTATTAACAACTGGTGTTAAATATAAAAAGAAGGTTCACTGCAACTGTTTTCTCAGATTTTTCATTTAGCTATCTCTGAGATTTAATAATGAAAAAAAAAAAAAAACCTTCAGAGCCACAAGTGACCTTCCAGATCATTTTGCCTCCTGCCTGCTCTCTGCAGATTCCCAAATTCCTTTACCTCCCTAGTTGGAGCTCACAAGGTCGGTGGTCAGTGCCTGAGGTGAGTGAGTCCTGACAGCTGCCATTAACCCTGGCACCAGGATGACCTCAACCCTCACTCACTTCTGATCCACCACCTGGCAGTTCTAATTCAGGGTCCTGAAGACAGAGGTCACCAGACTAACAGATACCGAAGCTGGTGACAGTGTCACATCTGAATACAGCAAGGCCATGTGCACAGATGCAGGAGGACTAGAGATCTGAATTGGACAAGACAATAAGGGAAGTATTTTCCTCTGAGATGGTGACATGAGACCCCTTCAGATGCTTGAGTTCTGCAAAGCATCCTCCAACCACACAGATTTTGGGCTCATGTCTCTATCCACACATCCTTCCTGATATTCAGGGAGCTCTGTGTAGAACAGAAGAGAGCCCCGAATAACACCTGAGAAGTCCTGAGCACACACAGCATGTGGAGGGCACACCCTAACACAACACTGCACAGCCATGAAGCATGAGGTCGGAGCAGAGGAGATAAATGTCCTTGTCCCCCTTGCATGTCCTCTGCTAGGCCTCTTCTCTGTGCCTTCAACTCCTCTCTCCTTCCAGCCCTGCTGTCCTCACCTTCTACCTACACCTCCTCTCTATGATCACTCAAGTTCCTCCTGAACCCTGGCTGTGACCCTGGTCCTGGTCTCTCTGGGCTTTGGGAAGGGTGCTGGCACTTGGTTTTCCATCCCTGACCTGTTGCTCATCCCAGGCTGTCACCACGTCCTTTCAGACTGAGTTCCCATTCCTACTGAACACAGCTGGGGCTCCAGATCTCAGTAAGTACAGTCAGGGTCAAGCTAGCTTTGTGCAGCTGCCTGTGGGCTCTCTGCCTCCTCAGCCCACAGAAGGACCCTGCTGTTGTTACAGCTCCTCAGATGGGAGGAAAATGACTGAGCCAGAACCTGGGGACATGGTTGATCATGTCTATACTTTTCTCAAATAAGTTCGTGATTCCAATCTTCCCCAGGAGACCCTTGGCCCTGGTTTCTTCCCACTTTCAAAAGTATGTCTCAGTGATACCTTTCAACAGTACCCACTGTGTACTGCCACATGCTGAGAACTCCACACACACGATCTGATTTTCTCACACTACAGTTTCATGGTGGTGACACTAAGGAAGTGCTAACTTACATGCCAAGGTAACATAACTAGTAGGTGGCAGAAGTAGTCCTGGCACCTTGGGCGATATCTTCAATTAACCTGGGGTAATTTTCCCCAAAGAATCACATGGTGAAAGACTCCTCTTGGATGATTGAGAAGGAGTGTCAATAAACTCCCCCTAGCCCGGGACTGCCTAGAGTGGGTATGCCTGCCCAGGAAAACCCTCATGCTCATGGTCTAGCGGACAGTGCTGGGTGCACCATGCAGGTTACCTTGACAACTCTGCTGCCTCTACAAATGCCTTCCAGACTCCATCTTTAGTTATCAGGCTCTTCAGATCCTCTCTGCAAAGTGCGTCCGTGAAATAATCAATGAGTTCTTCAATGAAGCATCTTGCCACTATTTACCAAGAGAAAGAATGAGGTTAGAAGCCAGTGTGGAAGAGATGAAATAACAAGTAGCAGGAGGTGGTGAGATGCCATGTTCCCGAGCATTTGTCCATGGGTCCTAATGGGGTCACCCAGGTTGGAGTTTCAATTATTTCCTCAAAATTCAGATGTAAAAGCTCTTAGACTCAGCAGCTGTTTCTGGAGACAGAATCTTTAAGGAAATAAAGTAATGAAGACCAAGTGATGCCATGAATATAGAGAACTACTCAGTGGGACTGAGGTCCTTATGAAGAGATACCAGAGGTCCACTCTCTGTCATCTGTCCATCATTTCATTATCTGTCATATGTACACATGTGTCTCTGTGTCCACCTTCCCCTCCATCTATTTCTTACCCTGACCCTTCTCCACACATACAGAGGAGACACCATGTACAGATGTAGGGACCCTGCTCCCTCCACTCACCAGGAAGGGCTGCTTATTGGGACCACATTGCTGTATGTTCATCACGGACATGGGCTTCCATTGCTGAGGGAAATGACAGACCTTTTGTTGAAGTTCCTTGTCCCATCCACCATGAGCCACTTACATGTCAAACACTGTGGTACCAGTGCCTTCAAATGTAACTTCAAGCTACTAGTGAGTTTTTCATTAGTGTCAGCTCATTGTGTCAGTAATAGAGTTTCTTTAAAAAAAAAAACTGGAATTACTATCAGTGTATATTGAACATGGGAAGGACTCAGTACTCTCTGACACTATGGAGAATGCATCCATGACCACTTGACTCTTGCATATTTTATCACTCTACAGACAGCACTGTCAGGTTTGGCTGCCAGCTTGGGATGGACCCTTGTCACTACCAACCACACCAACAGCATCTTTATACATTGAAGCGATGGCTTTCTGGGAGCAAGAAAGCTTTGGTTTTCTCCCTTCACCAGCTGGAGC
Source organism: Neotoma lepida (assembly GCA_001675575.1). Classification (NCBI taxonomy): domain Eukaryota; kingdom Metazoa; phylum Chordata; class Mammalia; order Rodentia; family Cricetidae; genus Neotoma; species Neotoma lepida. The sequence goes on from LZPO01008077.1 coordinate 24,905, forward strand.
TTAGCTGGTTGGGGTCTTGTCACCACTGCACCCTCCCACTGTTCCAGTACAGAGCCTCCCCTTCATGGCCCCAATCCCCTCACAGTCATTCTGTGACACTGAGCTTCCTAGTGTCCTTTCGTCTCCAAATGCAAAATGCCAGACATTTGTCACTTCTTACTGTCTCACTTGTTCTTTTCATTGTGCACCTGCATGAAGAGTCATCAATAGTAACCATTCCACAGACTCACTATTATGCTATATTGACCTTTCCCCCACCTAAGAAATTAGGCCATTGCTTTTCAATTTAGCTTTATGCAAGTTCTCAGAATATGGACAGAAAACACCTGTTCTTCACAAAGTATTATAGTAATGAGCTCTAATTTAGTTGCCAATAAAATCCTTTTTTTTGAAACTACATGAGCCAGTCTCTCCCCTTCTGCATTGCTCTCAGCAGGATTGTCTCCAGGACCCTGTGACACTGACCCATTGGGCTCTGCCTACAGAATTCAACTGCATGTCTAATCCATAGTTATAAGTCTCCCTCACACTCCTTGCATGTATGTATATCTCTCTCTCTTTCTCTTCCAACTCTGTTTCTATATATATGCAGCAAATATTTTCTACATATACTCCATACATATATAGGTGCATATATATATGTACATATATATGTATATAGAGAGAAAGAGGGTAAAGAGAGACAGACAGAGAGACAGAGCCAGAGCCAGAGAGAGAGTGAGACAGACAGACAGAGACAGAGAGAGACATAGAGAGGGGGAGAGTGAATTCCTTCACAGCAAGAGCTCAGTCTATGGTGTCAACTTCTTTATTAGTTACTTTTTTGTTGCTGAGATAAAACACCATGACAGAAATACATCAATGAAGATTTATTTTGGCTTCCAGGTCCACAGGGATAGATGTCCATAGTGTCAGTGAAGGGACTGAAGCAGGTGCTGGAAGCTGAGAGATCACATCTCACCTGCACCCAAGAAGCATAGAATGTACTGGAAGGGACAAGACTATGAACTCTATTTTATTTTATTATGTTCTATTTT
>LZPO01008077.1:25965-82542 GCA_001675575.1 Neotoma lepida
CTTTGCGCCTTTCCTGGAACTCACTCGGTAGCCCAGGCTGGCCTCGAGCTCACAGAGATCCGCCTGCCTCTGCCTCCCGAGTGCTGGGATTACAGGCGTGCGCCACCACCGCCCGGCATTATGTTCTATTTTTGAGACAGAATCTCACTATGTAGCCCTGGGTAGTTTGGAACTCACTATGTAGACTAAGCTGATCTCCAATTCACAGAGATATACCTACCTCAGCTTTCCAAGTGCTGGAATTAAGACATGCACATCATGCCCAGCAGGCCTATAAACTCTAAAAGCCCACCCACTAGTTTGGACTTCATTCCAGTAAGACTACATGTCCTAAGACTTCCATAACCTCCCGAAATGGCAACACGAACTGGAGACCAAATGTTCAATGCGTGAGCTTCTGGAGGACGTGATGCAGTCAAAACAGCACACCTATGTACACTATGACCACACATAGGTGGGTCACTAAGACAGAAAGGACCTGCTTTGGACAAGAAAACAAGTGCAGCATTTCCTCCCCCATTGGTACCTTTGTGAGACAGAAGGGAAGAAAAAAGAAATTGGCTACCTCCGCATGCCATGATTGCTTCAGGTCCTCAGCAGCAGCCACGGGATTTGACAGGTTTTCCTTACAGCTCTTTAAGGGTCCAGGCTGGAAAGAGAGAAAGACAACAGCTGTGCTGCAGGGACATCAGCTGGGAGGGGACAGAGACTCAGTGGTTCCACCAGGGTGGGAGTAAAGGACCAAAGGACAGACAGCCAGAGTGTGTCTCCTCCAGTGGGCCCTGCACTGCTGCTTAGAGACGTCAGTCATCTGATCTACCCTCTCCCCTCATCCTGGGCAAGTCAGAGCCCTCATGTTCTGTTAGTGTCCAAGGAGGATGTCACCAGCTAGGGACACAGCCATGAAGAACAAAATATAAAATCAACACCCTGGTGCTATAGGAAGAGATGTCCCTGTCAACTACTTGATGGGAACTCATGGGGACGGATGATAATAGGAAATATTTACATCCTCCATGAGATGAGGACTCCTGTGAGCCTAAGTGTAATGTGGAGGGAAGATCATAAAGGTTTGCTGACACCCCCAAGATTTCCCAATAGTGCAAGACCAGGGAGGTGCCCCCAAGATGTTCTGATCGGTACCCCACCTTTTATGTATGACTCTCTACTCCCCTAAACACACAGCAGCATTTCCTCCTCTAACCACGTGACTGTGAGTGGCTTCTCAACTACATCAGGGCCTGTGTCCTGTGAAGGGTTAAATTCTCAGAGCCCACACCCTCTTTGTTTATCTAGGATCCTGCATCCCACCAGGGCTGGAGTCCTGTCAGACCCTGTCCCTGTCCCTGTTCTGGCCCATCCAGTCCTCTGCCCTCCTCTCTAAATGTTCAACCTTAGGCAGTTTCTAATCTTCATGTGAACAGCAGTGAAAGAAGATTCTCTTGAAAAATCTTTTGCACTGGGGTGCATTTGCTGTTAGATACTTCTGGAAGCAAAATGACTGGACCACAGAGGGTCAACATTTAACTTTTTCATAAACTTAGGCTCACTTACAGACAAAGTGTAAGAACCCACACTCCCAAGGGCAGTGCACAAGGGTGGGCATTCTCCCTAGACTCAGTAGTGCACAGTAGCCCTAAATAAACAGTAGATCTGACTGCACATGCGTACCCTAGCAATGGAGAGGCTGAAGCAGGGCGGTTGCTGGCAGTTTGAGGCCAGCTGAGGCTTCACACGGAGACCCTAGTTTTAATTAAGAACAAACAGTACTGAGGTCTGGGGCCAGGGCTGCATTTCTGTGGTGGAAATTCCCTCAGTGTGTGTGAGGTCCTGGCTTCAGTCCCTAGCGCTACCATGGACAAGCTAACCAGTTCATGTGCAGAACATCAAAGTCTTCTTGTGATCACTCTCCCTTCAGAGATGGGGAAAGTAAGTGAGTGTGTTCAGAGAGCATGGCAGGCAGGCAGAGGGGCACTTATCAGCTCCCATCTACAAGGAGAGTGAGGGTACATGCAGTGACAGCTGGAGGTGGCGGTGGCTTGAACACTCTGAACCCTATTTACTCTACGCCTTTGTGAAGGATAACACACTCTATTCTTCCAATGACCTATAAAGTGTGTGGCATTTGTCACCCTGTTTACCTCACCTACATGGCTGGGCCAGCCTGCACCTTCCCCTGGAGCCCCTTCCCTGCCTTCTAACCAGTGACATGTCCACCTGATCATTCATCTTCTCTCCACACTTTTGTCATCTGAGGGACCAGTGTCTCCTGTGCCCTCTGTACTCTTGCACATCCTTCCAGCACCTTAGGTGGAGAGCAGCCTGCTGGGGCTCAGGGGGGCAGGAAATCCTGGCTCCTTCTATCAGGGTGGGATGCCTGGGGACTCTGCACTAAGCCGACTCACTGTCCCTTATCTGGTTCTCTTCCACATCTTCACACACAGGACAGCCTTGGCTTTCTTCTCTGTTCCCACAGGCTAGGCGGTGGCCAGGTGAGGACAAGTGAGTGTAGGCCTCTCACCTTCCTGTTCAGCCTCCATCCAAGTACTCTAGACAAGTCACTCTCTGTTAAGACTCAGTTTATCTGTTGGGCCTGACACAGCACAGTCAACAAAGACCAGGTGTGCCAGCAACCCATAGTCATCCTCTATGTCTTACTCAAAACCTCATTCTCATTGGTGCAGGAACAGCACCTCAAGACCAGCTTTGGGTGTCCATCCCACACAGTTTGATGGCTTTCTGTCCCCAACCTCCTCTACTTCCTTTTTCTGTTTTGTAGCTTTCTATATTGGCTGAGCATGGACAAAAGCTGCCTTCCCTCAAGGGACCCCTGATCATATCTCAGGATGCCCTACAAGTGGGGTCAGGCCCTAGGCAGTGTGGTGATCCCATCTTATGGATTCCACATCTTCTCCTGTGCACAGGTTACAGACAGACCTCCCTCTGACTGCTAGTACAGCTATGCTGATGCTAACCTCATTGTCTAACCTCATTAAACTCACCCATAAAATAGGACCATAACCCTCCTCCTCCAGAGCCCTTGAGAGGATGAACATGTGGGGGGAGCATGTTCCCCAACTCACCAAGGAATCTTCCTGTAGCCAAGTTTGGATGGGTCCATGCTATCCTTAGCTGTGTGGATCCAGTCACCAGCTGTACATCAGAGGCACAAACAAACACAAGCTCTGGGTCTGATATACCCAGTGAATGAAAGTGAAAGTCCTTGTTTGTGGCCCCTCATGATAAAACAACCCACCAGACATAATGCCTCCCAGGCAACACCCTACTGATGACTCATGAACGGGAGTTGTTATGGCCAATAGTAGCTCTGGCCTGAGTGAGATAGAAATAAAGCCAAGAATGAAAATCACTGATGAGGCTTCAACTGGGCTTCAATTTCAAAGAAAAAGGGACACATTTATAATTGGGATGGCAACAGAATGCTTGGTCTCAAAAGGGGGACCTTGTTTTACATGAATTTGTGAAGAGGGAATAAACTTGGGACTTTCCACAATCATGAGCACTTTTCATATCTATCTCTCTGTACTTATTGATGATGGGCTAGGTTCAGGAAGGCTCATGAGCAGTTTTAGGATGGAGGAATTAGAAGGCTATTGTAGCAGGGATGGGAAGAGAGGTTGACAAGGGAGGTTTTGAAGGCAAAGTGATCTGGAGGCTCCCTTATGGCTCTGAGGGGTTTGGGTTTTCATCTGCATTGTAAGTTCTCAGAGGTAGTCAATTGGCCAAGTCTGGGGCAACAGTCTTAGTTAGCTGCTTATATCTTTTTGATACTGTCTCAGGTAGGGTTTCTGTTGCTGTGTTCAACACCATGACCAAAAGCAATGTGGAGAGGCAAGGGTTCATTTCAATTACACTTTCAATCATACTCCACCTTCGAAGGAAGTCAGAGCAGGAACTCAAACAGGACAGGACCTAGAGGCAGGAGCTGACACAGAAGCCATGGAGTATCATTGCTTTCTGGCTTACTCCCCATGCCATGCTTGGCCTGCTTTCTTATGGCAGCCCTGGGATAGTATGACCCACAGTGTGCTGGATCGTCCAACATCAATCACTGACTAAGGAAATTCACAAAGACTTGTTTATGGCCTCATTTTATCAAGCCTTTTCTCAATTGTGGTTTCCTCTTCTCAGATTCTTCCAGCATGTATGAAGTTAACACAAAGCTATCAACCACAAACACTGACAGCAAGCTATGAATACCCCCAAACCAATCACAGGGCTAAGAATTTTCTAGAAGGACCCACTCATGGAAGATGGTTTCCAAACAGTTACAGTTCACCACTGACTCAAGTCACAGGTTAAATGCAGCCAATGAAGAGATCCACAGGCAGGTTCTGGGAGGGCTCCAAGCTTGAAGCTCCTTGTTGTCCTCAGGATGCAGTATGACATATCACATGACTGCCACACACCGGAAAGCCCACCCAAGAGGAAAATATTCATTCTGCAGCAACCTCAAACAGTCTGCTCAGGACTGTTGCCCTAGGAGACAGAGATGAACCCAGTCAGCATACACACAGAGAGCTGGGGACTTATGGGCACCTGGCATTGAGGGAAGGGAACAGCACATTACTAGCAGGGACAACAACAACAGATCAATTCTAGTGACACAGCCTCATGGCAGTCTTCACAAGGAAATCTCAGTGCCTTCCTTGCTCCTAGGTCAATGCCTTTCCTCTCCAGGGGACTCTGGGGGACAGAAATGATTAAATGTCCCACCACATCCCTTCTTTGCAGACACATAATGCCATAAATTGCAAACGAAACCCAAGTGTAGCCTTGAAAGTCACGAAGGAGTGTTGACACCATGTACAGATGGATTCGGATACTGTCACACAAGTATTTTAGACTGGGTGTGAACTGTAGCTTGTGGGACAATGGCAGCTTCAAAGCTCACCTCTGTGGTGTCAAGTCAATGGTGATTTTGCCACCCAAGCTGTGTGATGATCCCTTCTGAGGGATTCCACATCCTCTCCAGTCCTTAGGACAGAGTAGGAGGGAGGAGCAGACAGACCCCATTCTGACTGCAAGTCTAGTTATTCTGATGTTGAGCCTGGGACTTGGGCCATTGTCTCACCTTGCTGAGCTCATCTATGAAATGGGGCCATCATCTTTATCCTTCAGATCCAGCCACCACCTGCACATCTGAGACACAACTAGACACAAGCCCTGGGGCTGATACACTTGCTTCACAAGAGGGAAGCGGAATGTGCTGGTTTGTGGCCCCTCATGCTCATGATAAACAACCCATCAGGCCTGAAGCCTGCATTGCTCCACCCTCCTTGTTGACCCGTGGACAGGAGCTGATACTGCCAGCAGCAGCCCTGGCCTGGGTGAGATAGAAACAGGACCAAGAATGAAGGTCACAGATGAAGCCGGAGCTGGGCTTCAATTTGCAGGCAAAGGGGACACACCTCTGACTGGGATGTCAACAGAATGCTTGCTCACCAAACGAGGGACATTGCTTTGCATTGATTTGTGGAAAGGGGATAACTGGGGTCTTACCTCATTCATGGGCACATTAATGAGCATCTCTCTCTGTAATTTCTGGTGATGGAGCAGGTTCAGGAGAGAGCAAAAGTAGTCCAGAGATGGAGGAATAGAGCGCTGTTGTAGCAGGGCTGGGAGGAGAGCCTAGATGGGAAGTTTTCAAGGCACAGAGAGGAAGACTGTCAAGGGCCTAGGACAAAAACTTAGGATGCAGAAGGGACGTTGCTCCCCTGCCTGCTCTGACTTCAGGCTTCATGGGCTGCAGAGCTGTGCATGGGTACCCTCTACAATCCATTTGTGCAGAGTAGTTCTCACCTGACATTTGAGACTCTCTTCTGTTCTACAGAGGGATTCCTGAATATCACGAGAGACCCATGGCCAGAGACAGCTCCATAGTCAGTGTATTTAAGGATAATTTGTATAACTCCATGGTCTGAAGGTATCCCTGGTCCACATCCCAGAAGAATACACTTCCCTAATCGCCCTGTTCAAATTGAAGGGATTTCTGACCTACCCATTATGACTGGTGGTCTCCATGCTCCTTGCATCTTTGCACGTGGCCTTGCTGTGTTCCAATGTGACACTGTCGTCACCTATGGTGTCTGTTTGCCTGGTGACCTCTGTTTCTAGGACCCTGAACTAGACCTGCCAGGTGGTGGGTCTGGAGTAAGTGATGGGTGGGAATCAGCCTGGAGCCAGGGTGAGTGGCAGCTCTTCTGTTCTCAGCTGCTGACCCTGGGAGCTCTGTGGAGGGAGGGAACTGGCTGTGGGCATCTGCAGAGAGCAGGCAGCAGGCAATAGGTCTGGGGCTCTCTGGGAGCTGGCTCTGAGAGGTTTTGGTTTTCATCTGCATTGTAAGTTGTCAGAGGTAGCTAATTGGCCAAGTCTGGGGCAACAGTCTAAGCTGCTTGTGTCTTTTTGATACTGTCTTAGGTAGGGTTTCTGTTGCTGTAATGAACACCATGACCAAAAGCAGCTTGTGAAGGAAAGGGTTCGTCTAGCTTACACATTCCTTTCATGGTCCATCATGGAAGGAAGTCAGGGCAGTGACTCAAACAGGACAGGAACCTGGATGCAAGAGCTGACACAGAAGCCATGGAGTACTGGTGCTTTCTGGTTTGTTCCCCTTGCCTTGCCCTGCCTGCTTTCTAATGACAGCCCAGGGGTATTACCACCCACAGTGTGCTAGGCCCTCCAACATTAGTCACATATTGAGGAAATGCACCACAGACTTGTGTGGTGATATTTTATTTGTGTTCCCTAATAAAATTTATCTGAGGGTCAGAGGAAAAACGGGGCTGCCACTAATAGAAAAACAATAGCCATGCAAGTTAGCACACGCCCTTAATCCATTTGGTTCTCTGTGACTCCAAGGTGACATGGGAAACAGCAGTAGGAGGTGGTGGCACACGCCTTTAATCCCAGCATCAACCTTAGAGTTCTGAAGATCCATGCAGACAAGACAGGAAGTGATGTAGCTTGGGAGGAAAAAGCCAGGTTAGACAGGAAGTCTTTCTCTTTGCTCCGCTTCGCTCCTGGGAAGTAGAGGCAGCTTTGGTGAGTGGTGGCTTGCTCCTAATTCCTCTGATCTCTGTCAGATTTTCACCCTTATTTCTTGTTCCGCGTGTTTATTAATAAGACTGGTTAGAAGTTCTTCTTACAGACTTGCCTATAGCCTCATCTTAGGAAGCCTTTTCTCAGATACTTCTAGCTTGTATGAAGTTGACACAAAGCTATTCATCACACACACTGACAGCAAGCAATGAACACCTCCAAACCAATCACAGGGCTAAGAATTTTCTAGAAGGACCCACTCATGGAAGACGGTTTCCACACAGTTACAGTTTACCACGGACTCAAGTCACAGGTTAAATGCAGCTTATGAAGAGATCCACAGGCAGGTCCTGGGAGGGCTCCAAGCTTAACCTTCTTATCCGCAGGTCACCGTATACTCCTGTATTTTGTGTGACAAATCACATGATGGCTGCACACCTGGAATCCTACCATTTTGGGAATTCATCCTGAAGCAGGTTCAAAGAGTCTGCTTAGGACTGTTGTCCTATGTGGTGTTATTTTATTTGTGTACCCCAATAAAGCTTATCTGAGCATCAGAGGAGAAACCCAGCCACTTTATTAAACATAGAGGTCAGGCAACGGTAGCACATGCCTTTAATCCTAGCATTTGGGAGGCCGAGACTCATCCAGATCTCTGTGAGTTCAAGGCCACACTGGGAACAGAGCCAGGCATGGTGGCACATGCCTATATTTCCCAGCACTAGTTAACCATAGAGGTCTGGAGGTCTGTACAGACAGACAGGAAGTGACAGAGCTGGGCAGAAAGAGGAAGTGATGTAGCTGGGTGGAGAGAGGAAGTGAGATGGCAGGAAACAGAAAGGATATAGGTGTGAGTATACAGGAAGTGGCTCTCTTTGGCTGAGGATTTGCTAGTGGTAAGAATGTGGCTGGCTTCTTTCTGATTTTCTGATCTCTCAGTTTTAACCCCAAAATCTGGCTCTGAGTTTTTTATTAATAAGACTGTTTAGCAATTCATCTTACTGTCCTAGAGCTCAGAGATTGAACTCCTCTTCTTATACACAGAGGGCTTGGGTTTTATGGTCATCTGACATTGATGGCAAGGGGTAGCACATCACTAACAAGTCCACCAAACCAGCCTTTTCTCTCCAGAGTCCCTGGGGGTCAGAAATGTTCAAAGTTTCTGCCACACTTCTTCGTTGCAGACACATAATGGCATATCTTACAAACAAGACCCGATTATATCCCTGAAACCCACTAAAGTGTGTGGACAGCACACACAGACAGATGGGGATAATTTCACACAATTGGTTTAGACTATATGTGACCTATAGCCCTTGCCACGAGGGCAGCCTTGAAACTCATCCTGTGGTGTCAAAGCAATGCTCAGACAGTTTCAGATTTGAGGGCTGTTCTTATTTAGTTTTTTAACATCTTCTAGGATAAACTTATATAGTCTCATGGTCAAGCTCCCGAGGCAAGCACAAGCATTCCTGCAGGGTGGATACTTTGGGGCTGCAGATGACTTCCCAGCAGCTAAGCAAGAGGGGAGACTCTCTGGAAAGATGAGTCCCTCACAACTCAGTAACACTCTGTGAGTTCAGAGTATTTGCTCTGATCCCACATCTCTGTGCTCATCCTTAGAGTTTACAAATATTTTGGTAGTGATGACACTGAGTGAAGGCGTCTTACCAAGTGCCTGTCACCATGGTGTCTTGACTCTAATTTACACACTGTCTCCTGTGGACTAAGGACTATGGGCATCTCTGTTGTACCAAATGTTCATGACAAAATCATTACCTAGGTAAATTCTTTTCCACAGTATTTAGTGTCATTTAAAGAAGATGGGTGTTGAGGGACCCATGTTAGAGATAAACAAATTCTCATGCACTTGCCCTCTGCTGTCACAGGGAGGAGGGAGCTGCTGTTCCTGATGCTCTGAAGGAGAATACAGCACATGGGAAAGTGGCTGACAACAGAAATCTTCAATAGAACTGCAGAGTAGGAAGAGGGTTTGGGAAACTTTTTCTTGGCTGAATATAAAACTTGAAGAGCACACCCAGACATTCCCAACTGGGCTGACCATCTTGACCAGGTGCTCAGTGACTGTACCTTCTCCTACAATGTGGTGGTTGACCCCACCAGCACTGCCTTAGGAGTCTTGGACATCCTGGGTCTAGTTCTCACACTTTTCATAGCAGGGGCAGTCTGTTTCTATTAGCAACTAGGTTGTGGTTGAAAGCAGCAGCTACTGTGATGGTGCTACCCTGTAATTGTAGGGAAACAAGCAGGCAGCCAGTTGGAGCTGAAGCCAGGTGCCTGGTTGGTGCCAGCATGGACACACAAATGAAGCTCCAGGGAATACTGGGCTCCTCATGTGCAGCTAGTGAACTCACTCAGGGGCAATGAAAGTATCATCTAGAATTACATCTATGCTGTGTAAGTATTGTGTCCAGAATGATCTTCCGTCCTTAAGAGAGATCATTGTGTGTGTACAAATATGTCAAGATTAAGCCAAAAGCAGACTCTGAGAATATCCATTTCCCAAGGAGGATGTTCAACCTTAACTCCATGGTATGTGGCAGGGGTTTCGTATCAGTTTTGATTTCTGGAAGATCTGGACACTGTAAACTTTGACATCTATGATGGTGAAGAGCTTAGCCTTGAGGGCAGTGTGTGATCAAGACCCAAGAAGAAATATGGACAATAAATTTGAGTTGAAAAGATTCTTTCCTTGAATGAAACCTAAGCACCTTGGGACTGCCCTAGAACCTGCTGATGCTGGCCTTTGCCATTTGCCAACTTGATGGGATTTGAAATCACCCAGGAGACACTTCTGGGGGCCTGAGAGGTCATTCCCAGAGAAATTTAGATGAGGAAGGAAGATTCACCATAGGTGGCACCATCCCATGAGCTGGACACACAGAGGGATAAAGGAGGAATCCAGCAGAATCCATGTGACCAGCTGGCTCAAGCTACAGCCAAGTGACTTCCAGGCCATGAAAGATTGCACCCTTGAGCTGTGTGCTCAGATGAACTATTTTTTCTTTAGCTTTTCTTTTGTCAGTTATTTTTGTAACAGTGATAAGAAAAGTAACTAACACAGAGAGTTGTTACCAAGGAGGAGAGTGTTGCTATGACAAATCTGATCATGTGATCTGCAGTGTGCGGAATTGGCTTGTGGGAGGAATGTGGACAAAGTTGGGTCTGTGGGTACAGAAGTCCTAGAGCACTGTAAGAAGAGCCCTGGGACTGTTCTGGTGGGAGTTGGGAAGACCTGAATGCAGAGAACAACTTACACGGTGGAAGCCCGCCTCATGATGGTTCGAGGGAGCGAGAATCTACTGGGACCCCGGGGACACAGTATTCATATCACTTCCTGTCTAAGAATCTGGCTGTATTCTGTCAGTGCCCTGAAATCTGAGTGACGCTGATTCCTCAGCAGCAGCCTTCCACAAAGTCATCAGTAGCTCTAGCAGGTGCATATTTGAGGAGATACTTCAGGTTAGTATGTTGGAGGTAGGCCTTTCTTGGAAATCTCAATATGATAAAGTGCAGCCGTGCCAAGTAAATCAGGTAGCATAATGAGCAAACACTCCGCTTGGTTTGTTGAGTACCACTAAATGACACTCAGGACTGCCTGAAGGAGGTGTGCCTGCTAAGAGGAAACCATGCAGCAGGGTATGTGGGGGTAGTGATGGAGCCCTATGGAGGTGACCTGGACAGTTCAGCCTCCTCTGTGAATGTCTTCCAGACTTCATCTCCACTCATCAGGAACTGGAGATTCTCTGTGCTCAGTGTGTACAGGAAGTCCCCAATGGCTTCCTCCATGAAGTGTCTGTTTTCTCCTTGGGATAAAAAAAACAAATAAGTTAAAGAAAGGAATGCTATAGTGTGAGTGTCATCAAGTATCAGTCATATGGAGCACTTCCGAGAGAGTCACCAGTGTTAGAGACATCAGAATTCTAGATGTGTGAACACCAAAACAGACACACTCAGATTCAGAAAACAATGCTGCTAGGTGTAAAGTCACCCTAGCACTATAATAGGACCACAAAAGAAGGAAGGGGAAACACAGGAAAGTAGAAGGGTGACTAGGTGCAGGGGGAGGGGTCAGTGGGAGTGTGAGGGGCACAGGAGGGTAATTGAGGTGAATACGATCAAATTGTATCATATACTTGGATGCAAATGTAATAACAAAACCCATTACTATACTTAATTTAAATATGTTAATAAAGCTTAAAGAAGGAATTGTAGACGGAAGGAAAGGGAGTCCCATGCCTGCGTGCTTGCTCTGTCTTGTGTGTGATGCCAGAATCCCAGGCACAGGTGAGTCTGTGTTCCTGGATTCCCAGGCCCTGGTCCTTCAGCTTCAGAGACTTCCTGTCTTACTAATTATCTAGTCACAGGCTTGTTGTAGTCATAGTCTCAGAACAGATTGAGAGATTCTCTTTTGGCCTCCAAGACAATCTGACATTTTCAAGATGTTTCCTCTCTATTGAGATGAGATTTATGGAGACACCTGTGGACAGACCTCTCCTTTGCTTTCTGCAGCAGACACTGTAGATGCTCCTCCAACCAAGCTCACCAAAGCCCAGCTCCTACAGTGGCTTCTTCCATCACCTTCACTAATACCAAGATTCCAAGGCAGACCTTCTCCCTTACTGAGAAGAACACCTGACTGACTCACCTGACTCTGACAGGAGTGTCTCTGGCATCTATGGCTGATGGACATGGACTGTACAGGTGTGTGTTGCTAGTGTCATGTCGGAGGAATGAATAAACCAGTGCATCTGTGAGGTCCCTGTGAAGCCTGTCAGAGGTGGCCATGGCTCCCCAGTGTTCCTTTCCTCGGCAGCTAGTGTTTGCTCACTGACCTCATCACAGCAGCACAGTGGTTCCCGAGGTCCCCAATGTGCATCCAAGTTCAGAAGCCACTCCTCTGTCCCTCCCCATCCTGTCTGTCCTCTAGGACACCGGACATCTGGACATCTGGGATACTAGTCATAGGGCATGTTCAAACTAACAGTGACTGTGTGACACTGGCCAGAAAACAAGGGGAGGCTGAAAAAGGACTTCTGGGGCTCTTGCTATAGATACAGGTGTGACAGGAGGGCTGGCTGTCCCTTTCTCTTGATTCCTGCTTCACAGGCTGTGGGACCCCAGAAACATGAGGACCATTCATAAAATGGGTTCACACTCTCTTCTAGATATGTGGTTAAGGTGAGCAAATGGGGGAACAGAGCTGAAATGGTGGACAGACATGATGATGAGACAGAGTCTTGGGTGATCCCACACATTGGTAACAGCATCTGACTGTGGGTCTCATTCTCCCATGATCCTCTGGTGCTGGGGATGTGGTTCAGTGCTAGAGCACTTTCCCAGCATACAGGAGACCCTGGACTGGGACCCAGCATTGGGATGGAAGAAGGCTCTCTTGGTCAGCTCTGAACATGCCTTGGACCTAGCCCTTTCTGCATTCTTGGATGAGTGTCCCCTGGGTAGGTGTGTTGAGGGATCTTGGATGGTGTCTGCCCTGTCCTGCTCCTGGTGAGCTGGAAGCCCAGGCAGGGAGCCTCCTTCCCCAGCTGTGTTGAGCTCTCCAGATGAGGCAGAACTGAGGCTGTCTGCACAGCCTTTCAGTGGCAGTAGGACACCCTGCCTGTGCTTTAGGAGGGAACACAGGGGTCAGGACTAGAAGCTTCTCCTGATGTCAGGTTCAAGGGCTCACACAGCACACAAGTCCTGCTCCCTGCTGTAGCCACTCCCTCATCACCCTCCCCCCAATAGAAGGACCTTCCAAGACTCCAGGCCTGTACTGGGCTCCTCCCACCACTTAAAATTCTTCCTTTTCCCTCCTTTTTGAGATCATTACAAACCACACCCACCCTGCAGGCTTGCCCAGTCCCTCCCTGCCCTGGCCGTCCTATTTCCTAGGGCACTCCACAATACAATTGCCACCTACCTCACACCCATTCCTCCCCCAGGACCAGTGGACTTGGCACGATCCCTTTAGCAGCCCAAAGCTGGTAACCAGGACAGCTGTGCAGCCTCTTTCTCTAGGGTTAAGCTAGGATGCCACCGACACCCCACATCTGAAGTAAAGAGACAGCAGAAAGTGTCCATGGAGATATTGTGGGGGCCAGAGCAGCTTGTTTTGTCCAAATGGTTGGGAAAGAACTGACTGTTGAACCATAAGGACAAACCAGAGTCTACAAGCACCAGAAAGTGTTCTGTTCCTCTGAGACAGAACAAGGGGAAATAAGTAATCATGATAATAAGCCAGATAGTAGGTAACCATGGAGACTGGTGGGACAGAGACTAAAACACATGGCTTCCTGGAGATAGCTAGGTCTGACCCCAGAATGTGGGTGTATGTCCTGTACATGGTATTCCACACCAGATACACAAGACAGAGTCTGCCATTTCCCCCCATCCCCCACAGGATGAGCCGAGAAATGGTGAGGCCTAGAGAACACAAGCCTACCACCCACTGCTCATCCTCCTTTCTAGGATTCTGGACAAGTCACTGTCTCCTGCAGCCTCAGTTTTCACACATAGCCTGACATAGAATAGGGCCCCAGAGAGGTTGTGAGAAACTCCCAACCCCTCAGAAAAGGCTCCTTCTATCTCAGAAGGCAGCCTTGTCCCCATCCTGCTTAAGTAGCACCACCCCAAGGCCAGCATTACTGACCAGGCCACAAGGTTGGGCAGCCTTAGGCCCTGCCCTCCTCTGTCTCTTGGTTTCCTCCACTTCTCAACGGAGTGGGCACCCACACAGACACTTTCCGTCTGGGGTCCCCTGTCATGTCACAACATTCTGTCATAAGCTGAGCCCTGGGAACTAGGTGAGTCCTCCTGAGGTCCTCCCCACCCTCTCTTGTGCTTTGGAAGAGCAGCCAACCCAGCTGGGAGTCCAGGTCTACTGTCACTGAGTGCATCAATAAAATGGGTCCACACCCTCCTCTAGAGCTGTGGTTACGATGAGCAATTGGGGGACTGGAATACATTCCTCAACTTATGAAGGAATCTTACTCTGGCTGAATCTGAGCAGGACCCAGGTCTCAGGAGGGTGGGTGCCACCACTGGCTGTGTCTGTGTGACAATCGGACAAGGGTCAGGACTCAAAGAGAAAGGAAAGCCTCTTCCTCTGAGCAGCTCAGATGCACATGAGACCCCAGACTCAGGTCATGAATCCCATCCTCACCCCACTTCCTTGTCCACCCACTCACAGGACCAACCTCAGGATGACTTTCTAGATTCTTCTTATCCCTCTCCTCATCCCTCAGCACAGTCCTGGGTTCTGGAGATGTTGATGCTGACAGTTGTCTGCTGAAGTTGGGGAGCATGGCTTGGAATCTGCCTTTACTTAGGGCCATCCTGCATTGCTTCCTCTCAGAAGTTCCAAGCATCCTCTATGGCAGAGTCCACTGCCTCATGTCTCACTCTCATGGCTCCTTAAGTGGACAGCCAAAGTCCTCTGCTCTACCAGAGACCTGCCGCTAAATGACATGGGACATCTCTTCCTTGTCCCAGGAGTAGGGCCAGAGAGGAGCTGGACACAGGAACCAACATAACCCTTTCTTTTGGGGCCTATTTCATTGTAGACAAATGTCACTGGGGCTGGATGGCCATGTCCTCACAGCTTGAAGGAGGGAGAGCAGGTGACTACTCAGGATCCATACACTACAGTTTGCAAGACATTTTTTATTCATCTGGTTGAAGTTTTACAATAATTCCCTACAATACAAACTTTTGTCTGTTTTTCAGTGTGTAATTACCACATGCAATATGGGGCTGTGCTGTGATTTTGCAGATGGGGAGACAGGGGTGAGGAACGAGCCATCAGCTTTCATTCCACAACTCACACTGAGCGAAGAGTCAAGCCAACATGGAGCCTTAGACACGATACACCATTGATCATGCTTCTTTGTAGAGAGTTACTTGTTGCCATTTAAAACAACCTTTTCTTACTCTTGATTCTTCCTTTTATCAGCATGACTTTAGCTTGAAAGACAAAATCATGATGAGATGCAGGACCATGTAAATGTCCCCTGAGCCACAGGCCAACCATGGTGGGGACCCCTTGATCAGACAGAGAAATGGGCTGAGACGTTGATAGACCTTCAACACCAGAATGGGCCTCGAGACTCATATGGTGGGGGTGGGGACACTCTCAATAGCTCTAACTGCAAGGACACATGTAGAGCCCATCCCACCTGGAGGTCCTGAAGATCTGCTCACCATATTCAGTGGAACCATAAGGAAGTCATATAGATGTTTGTCACCTCAGATTGGGAACTCTGCCAATACCCTTGGTCCAGAGAAAACTTCAACCAATGAGATTGCAATTCCAATCCAATTGAAGGTATCTTAAATCTACTATGTGTTAATATTAGCCTTACCAAGTGGAAGGAAGAGGAGTCAGCACAAAGGGGCCAGGCCATCATGGTCACCTCACCGGAGCCGACACTCCGGAAAAGGGGCTTGGCTCAGACCAACTGGACAAGGAATGGTGTTACCTATAACAGAGACCATCTACCTTTCCAGTGGTCTCGCTTTCTCTCTGGTCTATGGAGGAGACAGGAATCTTCCAAATGAGCATGTGACATCATGGCTAGTGAAATCATCTGAGGGACCATGACAGACAAACCTCCCAGGATGCGAGCACAGAGAAGGCAATTTCATGCCACGCTGGCAGCACATTCTGAACCAGTCTGGTTCCCCAGAAGAAGAGAAATCCTCAAACTCTCAAGGTTTTTGAAAATGTGATTCTCATCCTTGAGTGCCTGAGATGAGTCACAACACTTCAAACACTATGACATCCTGTGGTGAAGGGAAGTGAGGAGACCTATGTCTAGAGGAGCCAGTGAGCCAACATTACACAGGCCCAATAAGTCAATGCAGGGACCCAGCTTGGCCTGACTTCAGCCATATTGAGTCTAACAATTAAGAGCAGCCATGAGAAACCTCAACCTGCTCTCTCTCATGGCCCCCTGCAATTGCAGTGGAATGTAGGACTTTGCAAGGGTCCCCAGTGCTCTCAGTGCAGGAACCAAGCCTGGCATCTGTGGTCTCAGCTGAGACTAGAACAGACACATCCTGACTCTGATTAATGCCAGCATTATCCTGTTCACCATGGCTCCCTCTGAGAGCTGTGGCAGCCCACCAGGTTTCCTGCCTCCCTCAGCCTGGTGTTTGCCCATAGCCTCCTATCTCAAATACAGTCTGTGTTCTCCTGACCACCTTTGTCTTTGGTCCCATGCTGCTGACTTCCGTTGTAATTGACTGCTTTATACTCCATTTTCTAGACCAGTGAGTTAGTATTTATTGAACACAAGTCTATAGAAGACAAGAGGACAAAAGCCAGATGATCTGAGGCACCATCTTGGCCAGCACACAGTCCCCCAGTGTGAGAGGAAGCTGTGGGTCACAGGCTGAGTCTCCTGTCACAAACAAGTTGACTCCAAACCACAAGTTATTTGACCTCTTATGTTCATCTGCCTTGATCTCTACCCCCAGAACCCATCACTGACCCATCACAGCACACAGACATTCACTTTAATGTCATTGGTCTCTCAGGTGACCCTGTCCCCTAGGAGGCTCCTTGTCAAGAACTCCATATTTCTGATGTCACCACCACCATCCTCAACATCATCTTCATCACCATCATCATCACCACCACCGTCACTATCCAGAGGTCACTGCCTGGAGGACACAAGGGTGAGTTGATCCTGCTAATGCTGGGAAGAATAGCCTAGAGATCACAGGGACCCGTTCCTCAGGGAAAGGGATGTGACCCTGCTATGGCTTCAACTCCCACTCTGGCTTTCTCCATTTTCAGCTCCCAGGTTTCCTGCCTTCTCACTGTTTGTTCCTGTACCGCTCTCCATCTCAGATGCAGTCCTTTCCCCATTCTCTAGGCCACTCTGGCTCCTTATTTAGACTCCAGTTTCTGTCTTCTCCTTGAATCACTGGCTGTCTGCATTGACTGTGCTCTGTTCAGCCAAAGAAATACAAACTCCTAAACACTCAGTTCCATAGACTTAATATCACACTATGTCCCTTGTAACAGTGTGCCTCCCACCCCCACCCCTGTACATGTCATCTCCCCTTAGCTGCTTGGAGGAGGGGGTCACTGAGGCAGGTCAGACTGCAGAGCCTTGTGGATCTGGTCAAATATGTGCAACTTCTCCTTCAGCTTCTGAGCCAGTTTCCGCAGTGCTCCAGCTCACTCTGTCTTTGCCCCATCATACAAATCCATTGAGTCAGTCACAAGATGATACACATCTAATCCAAACATGAGACCTCTAAGGCCTGGTCCTCTAATCCTGCCTCCTCTGATTCTTGGGAGAGTAGGGCATGGTATGGTTCTGTCTCTCCTGATGTCTTCAATATCTTCCCTGAAGGCTTTCCAGACTTCCAATAATCCCATATGTGGATCACAAAGTTGGACTGTGATCTTGGGTACGATGGCTATAATATCATTCAGTATGTCCATGCTGGCTTTAACCAGCCACCTGGCTTCAGCTTCATCTGACAATGTGATTGATTCTTTCACAATGCTGGTAGTGAGACCAGTCACAGCTGCTGCTGCTCCCAGCCCCAGTGAAGCTGCTGAGAGCAGCAGACTGGCCCCTCCTGTGATGGGTCCCAGAACTAATCTAAGGACTCGAGAGACAATGCTGACAGAGCTGGACACCACCTTGGAGGTGGTGCAGCCCTTGTGCACCTGGTCAAGATGATCAGCCAGGGCTTGGAGCTTCCTGATGTGTTCTTCAAGTTTCCTTTTCAACTCAGGAAATTCTTCCAAAAACCTCTTTTTCTGCAGCTCCTTTTGAGGTTCATCATTTTCCTCTGTGGACTCCTGTGCTAAATGCTTCTCCAGAGCACCACGAATTGCAGCTTCATCCTCGCTATGACAAAAGAGGTCAAGTGAATGAATAAAACAGTTATTTTTTTTAAAGCTAAAACCTTGTTCAAACTTCACTTTCACACTACAAACCCAGCAGGGAGGATTTTGCAGAGATCCATAATTTTGTATTCTACCATGTGCATTTGGTACTTCATCGATGCCCAAGGTCCTTAGTCCACAGGGATCAGTGTGTAAAGTCAAGTCAAGACATTTGATAAAATTAGAGGCACTTGATAACATGACCTCACTCAAGGTCAATGTCATCACTGCCTGTGGGAGCCCTGTGGACGAGCACAGGGATGTGGGATTAGAGCAAATACTGTTTAACTCAGAGATCTGTGTGTGTTGTGAGGGATTCCCCTTTCCCAAGAGTCTCCTCTCTGCCCTCAGCTGCCAGAAAGTTGTCTGCAGCCCATGCAGTACTCAGCCTGCAGGAATGCCTGTGCTTACCTGGGGAGCTCTGCAATGGACCATACAGAGTGCATGCTAAAAGTAGATTTCTCAATCTGAAAGGCTCCCAAACCTAAGCAGTCAAAAGCTCCACATCTGTCCTCATGGGATAATACACAGTGACAGCACAATAGCTTTAAAAGCCTTGCACAAACCAGCTCCATCTACTGTACACAGTGTCAGCATTAGGGTAAATTTGGGTCCCATATGTAATATTCTTTATTAAATAAGTGCAAAATTTTCAAAGTGGGGAAATGCAGGATCTAAGATACATCTGTTCCCAGGAATTTCCTATAAAATGCTCAACCTTAATGATGTGGGGTGTGGTGGGAACTTTGGAGCCATTTCTGACCTTCAGAGAAATTGGAGGTCAAAGCACTGACCTTAGGAAGATTCCCATGGGGGCTGAGTCACTGGAATTGATCTGTTGTTGGTGTCCCTGCAAGGGATGTGCTGTCTCCTGCCCTCCCTGACAGGTGGCCCCAAGTCCCCAGGTCCCTGTGTGTACACAGTGGCTCCATCTCTGTTCTCTAGGGCAAGAGTCTTGAGCAATGTCGTCCTGGCTGCTGCCCCATATTCTTTCCTAGGGTGGGCTTCCTGGTGTGCAGTAGTCATGTGATTTCCTGGTGTTCATATCTTGTGATTTGTCACACAGTAAATTCAGGACAACACTGTGTCCTGAGGAGAAGAAACTTCAATCTTGAAGCTCTCTCTTTTTTGCCTGGTGCACGTTTTCATTGGCTCATTTTAACTCTCTCTGCTCCGTGATCAACTGTAACTATGTGGTACTATCTTATATATGAGTTCTATGGTGGTTCTTGAAAATTCTCAATCCAGGTTGATTTAGAGTAATCCTTCATTAACAGCTGATATCAAATACAAAAAAGGCTCACTGGGACTCTTTCCTCAGACTTTGTCATTTAGCTATCTCTGAGAATTAAATTCAAAGCAAACTCTCAGAGCCACAGGCGACCTTCCAGACCATTTTGCCTGCTGTCTCTTCTCTGCAGATGCCCAAATTCCTTTCCCTCCCTGGCTGGAGCTCAAGGTCAGTGGCTGTCTGACATGACTGAGACAGAACAGCTGCCTCTGACCCTGGCACCAGGCTGACCTTAACCCTCACTCACTCCTGACCCACCACCTGGCAGGTCTAGTTCAGGGTCCTGCAGACAGTGGTCACCAAACTAACAGATACTGCAGCTAGGGACAGTGTCGCATTTGAACACAGCAAGTCCATATGCACAGATGCAAGGGGCCTGGAGATCACTAATAGTGATGAGTAGGCTGGACATCCCCTGAAGTTGTACAAGACAATAAGGGAAGTATTTTCCTCTGAGATGGTGACATGGGACCCCCTCAGATTCTTGAGTTCTGCAAATCATCCTCCAACCACACTGACTTTGGACTCTTGTCTCTAACCACACATCCTTCCTGATATTCAGGGAGCTCTGTGTAGAACAGAAGAGAGCCCCAAATAACACCTGAGAACTCCTGAGCACACACAACATGTGGAGGACACACCCTAGCACAACACTACACAGCCATGAAGCATGAGGTCGGAGCAGAGGAGATAAATGTCCTTGTCCCCCTTGCATGTCCTCTGCTAGGCCTCTTCTCTGTGCCTTCAACTCCTCCCTGTCCTTCCAGCCCTGCTGTCCTCGCCTTCTACCTACACCTCCTCTCTAGGGTCACTCACAGTCCCTCCTGAACCCTGGCTGTGACCCTGGTCCTGGTCTCTCTGGGCTTTGGGAAGGGTGCTGGCACTTGGTTTTTCCATCCCTGACCTGTTGCTCATCCCAGGCTGTCACCACGTCCTTTCAGACTGAGTTCCCATTCCTACTGAACACAGCCTGGGGCTCCAGATCTCAGTAAGGACAGTCAGGGTCAAGCCAGCTGTGTGCAGCTGCACTGTGGGCTCTCTGCCTCCTCAGCCCACAGAAGGACCCTGCTGTTGTTACAGCTCCTCAGATGGGAGGAAAGTGACTGAGACAGACTGGGGACATGGTTGATCATGTCTATAGTTTTCTGACCTGTCCCCAAATGAGGTCTTGATTCCAATCTCCCACAGGAGACCCTTGTCCCTGGTCTCATCTCAATTCAAAAGTAGCTCCCAGTGATACCTTTCAGCAGTACCCACTGTGCACTGCCACATGCTGAGAACTCCACACACACGATCTAATTTTTTCACACTACAGTTTCATGGTGGTGACACTAAGGAAATGCTAACTAACTTGTCAAGTTCACATAACTAGTAGATGGCAGAAATGGTCCTGGCACCTTGAGCAACATCTTCAGTCAACCTGAGGTAATTTGCACCAAGGGATCATATGGTGGAAACACTCCTCTTGGATGGCTGAGAAGATGTGTCCAAACCCTAACCCCTGGGATTGCCTAAAGTGGGTATTCCTGCCTGGGAAAACTCTCATCCTCATTGTCTGGTGGGCAGTGCTGGTGTACCATGCAGGTTACCTTGACAACTCTGCTGCCTCCACAAATGCCTTCCAGGGTCCATCTTCAGTTATCAGGCGCTTCAGATCCTCTCTGCTGAGTGTGTCCGTGAGAAAATCAGTGACTTCTTCAACAATGCCTCCTGCCACTATTTACCAAGAGAAAGAATGAGGTTAGAAGCCAGTGTAGAAGAGATGAAATGGCAAGTAGCAGGAGGTGGTGAGATGTCATGTTCCCATGCATTTGTCCGTAGGTCCTAATTTGGTCACCCAGGTTGGAAGTTCAATTATGTCCCCCAAATTCATATGTAAAAGCTCTTAGACTCAGCAATTGTATTTGGAGACAGAACATTTAAGGAAGTAAAATAATGAATACCAGATGATGTCATAAATATAGAGTGCTACTCAGTGGGACTGGGGTCCTTATGACATGAATACCAGAGGTCCACTCTCTGTCATCTATCATTTCATTATCTGTCATATGTACACATGTGTCTCTGTGTCTACATTCCTCTGCATCTATTTCCTACTCTGACCCCTCTCCACACATACAGAGGAGACACCATGTGCAGATGTCGGGACCCTGATCCCTCCACACACCAGGAAGAGATGCTTATTGGGACCAAATTGCCATATGTTCTTCATGGATATGGGCTTCCATTGCTAAGGGAAATCACAGGCCTTTTGTTGAAGTTCTTGTTCCATCCACCATGAGCCTCTTACATGTCAAACACTGTGGTACCAGTGCCTTCAAATGTGACTTTCAAGCCACTAATGACTTCTCCATTAGTGTCAGCTCATTGTGTCAATAGTAGAAATGTTTTTAAAAAGATGGAATTAACATCAGTGTATATTGAACATGTGAAGGACTCAGGGTTCTCTGACACCATGGAGAAATCATCTGTGACCACTTGACTCTTGCATATTTCATGACTCCAAAGCCAGTACCCACACACAGCACTGCCAGGTTTGGCTGCCAGCTTGGGACAGACCCTTGTCACTATCAACCACACCAACATCAGCTGTGTACATTGAAGCGATGGCTTTCCAGAAGCAAGAAAGCTTTGGATTTCTCCTTCACCAGATGGAGCTTAGCTGGTTGGGGTCTTGTCACCACTGCACCCTCCCATTGTTCTAGTACAGAGCAGGAGTCTCCCCTCATGGCCCCAACCCCCTCACAGTCATTCTGTGACACTGAGCTTCCTAGTGCTCCTTTAGTCTCCAAATGCAAAATGTCAAACACTTGTCACTTCTTACTGTCTCACTTGTTCTTTTCATTGTGGACCTGCATGAAGAGTCACCAATAGTAACCATTCCACAGACTCACTATTATTCTGTATTTACCTTTCCCTCACCTAAGAAATTAGTCCATTGCTTTTCAATTTAGTTTTGTGTAAGATTTCAGAATATGGACAGAAAACACCTAGGTTCTTCACCAAATATTATAGTAATGAGCTCTAACTCTGTTGCCAATAAAATCCTTGCATTGTTCTGAAACCGCATGATCCAGTCTCTCCCCTTCTGCATTGCTCTCAGCAGGACTGCCTCCAGGACCCTGTGACACTGACCCATTGGGCTCTGCTTACAGAATTCAACTGCATGTCTAGTCCATAGTTAAGTCTCTCTCACTCCTTGCATGTATGCATATATCTCTCTCTCTTTCTCTCCCCACTCCTTTTCTATATATATGAGCAAATATTTACTATATATACTCCATATATATATAGGTGCATGCATATATATGTATATATAGAGAGAAAGAGGGTAGAGAGAGACAGACAGAGAGACAGACAGTCAGAGACAGAGAGAGACATAGAGAGGGGGAGAGTGAATTCCTTCACAGCAAGAGCCCATTCTATGGTGTCAACTTCTGTATTAGTTACTTTTTGGTTGCTGAGATAAAACACCATGACAGAAATACATCAATGAAGATTCATTTTGGCTTCCAGCTCCGCAGGGATAGATGTCCATAGAGTCAGTGAAGGGACTGAAACAGGTGCTGGAAGCTGAGAGATCACATCTCACCTGCACCTAAGAAGCATAGAATATACTGGAAGGGGCAAGGCTATGAACTCTATTTTATTTTATTATGTTTTATTTTTGAGACAGAATCTCACTGTGTAACCCTGGGTGGTCTGGAACTCACTATGTAGACCAAGCTGGTCCTCAATTCAAAGAGATATACCTGCCTCAGCCTGCCAAGTGCTGGGATTAAGCCATGCACACCATGCCCAGCAGGGCCATAAACTCTAAAAGCCCACCCACGGTGATGCCCCGGGAATGCCCCACGTTCTTTCACAACTTTAGCAGTTATGAAAGTTTCATAGACTTTCAAAACCTCTCCAAATGGCAACACCAACTGGAGACCAAGTGTTCAATGCATGAGCTTCTGGACGATGTGGCAGTCAAGACAGCACACTTACAGACAATCACCATACATAGATGAGCCACTAAGACCAAAAGGACCTGCTTTGGACAAGAAAACAAGTGCAGCATTTCCTCTCCCATTGGAACCTTTGTGAGACAGAAGGGAAGAAAAAAGAAATTGGCTACCTCCGCATGCCATGATTGCTTCAGGTCCTCAGCAGCAGCCACAGGATTTGACAGGTTTTCCTTACAGCTCTTCAGGTGTCCAGGCTGGAAAGAGAGAAAGACAACAGCTGTAAGATCAATGGGGACAGATGCAGGGAAGTCAGGTTGGAGGGGACAGAGACTCAGTGGTTCCACCAGGGTGGGAGTAAAGGACCAAAGGACAGACAGCCAGAGTGCGTCTCCTCCAGTGGGCCCTGCACTGCTGCTTACAGATGTCAGTCATCTGGTCTACCTTCTCCCCTCATCCTGGCCAAGCCAGAGCCCTCCTGTCCTGTCAGTGTCCAAGGAGGATGTCACCAGCTAGGGACATGGCCATAAAGAACAAAATATAAAATCAACACCCTGGAGATACGGGAAGAGATGTCCTGTCAACTACTTGATGGGAACTCATGGGAATGGATGATAATAGGAAATATTTACATCCTCCATGAGATGAGGACTCCTGTGAGCCTGATTGTAAAGTGGAAGGAAGATCATAAAGGTTTGCTGACACCCCCAAGATTTCCCAATAGTGCAAGACCAGGGAGGTGCCCCCAAGATGTTCTGATCGGTACCCCACCTTTTATGTATGACTCTCTACTCCCCTAAACACACAGCAGCATTTCCTCCTCTAACCACGTGACTGTGAGTGGCTTCTCAACTACATCAGGGCCTGTGTCCTGTGAAGGGTTAAATTCTCAGAGCCCACACCCTCTTTGTTTATCTAGGATCCTGCATCCCACCAGGGCTGGAGTCCTGTCAGACCCTGTCCCTGTCCCTGTTCTGGCCCATCCAGTCCTCTGCCCTCCTCTCTAAATGTTCAACCTTAGGCAGTTTCTAATCTTCATGTGAACAGCAGTGAAAGAAGATTCTCTTGAAAAATCTTTTGCACTGGGGTGCATTTGCTGTTAGATACTTCTGGAAGCAAAATGACTGGACCACAGAGGGTCAACATTTAACTTTTTCATAAACTTAGGCTCACTTACAGACAAAGTGTAAGAACCCACACTCCCAAGGGCAGTGCACAAGGGTGGGCATTCTCCCTAGACTCAGTAGTGCACAGTAGCCCTAAATAAACAGTAGATCTGACTGCACATGCGTACCCTAGCAATGGAGAGGCTGAAGCAGGGCGGTTGCTGGCAGTTTGAGGCCAGCTGAGGCTTCACACGGAGACCCTAGTTTTAATTAAGAACAAACAGTACTGAGGTCTGGGGCCAGGGCTGCATTTCTGTGGTGGAAATTCCCTCAGTGTGTGTGAGGTCCTGGCTTCAGTCCCTAGCGCTACCATGGACAAGCTAACCAGTTCATGTGCAGAACATCAAAGTCTTCTTGTGATCACTCTCCCTTCAGAGATGGGGAAAGTAAGTGAGTGTGTTCAGAGAGCATGGCAGGCAGGCAGAGGGGCACTTATCAGCTCCCATCTACAAGGAGAGTGAGGGTACATGCAGTGACAGCTGGAGGTGGCGGTGGCTTGAACACTCTGAACCCTATTTACTCTACGCCTTTGTGAAGGATAACACACTCTATTCTTCCAGTGACTTATAGTGTATGGCATTTGTGACTCTGTTCACTTGACCTACATGGCTGGGCCAGCCTGCACCTTCCCCGGGAGCCTCTTCCCTGCCTTCCAATCGGTGACATGTCCATCTGATCCTTCACCTACTCTTCATACTTTTGACATCTGAGTGACCAGTGTCTCTAGTGCCCTCTGTACCCCTGCACATCCTTCCAGCACCACAGGTGGAGAGCAGCCTGTTGGGGCTCAGGGGGGCAGGCAATCCTGGCTCCCTCTATCAGGGTGGGATGGTCCTGGGGACTCTGCACTGACCCCACTCTTAGTCCTCTTTCCTAGGTCCCTTCCACACCTGCACACACAGGACAGCCTTGAATTCCTTCTCTGTCCCCCATAAGCTCAGCAGTGGCCAGGTGAGGACAAGGAGTGTAGCCTCTCACCTACCAGTTCAGGCTCCATCCACGTACCTACACAAGTCACCTTGTGCTGTGGCTCAGTTTATCCACAGGGCCTGACACAGCACAGTCAACAAAGACCAGCTGTGCCGGCACCCCTTAGTCATCTTCTATCTCTTAATAAATCCTTATTTCCATTGGTGCAGCAGTAGTACCCCAAGACCAGCTTTAGATGTCCATGCCACACATTTGGGTGGACCCTTTGTCCCCAACAATGGATGTCCTCCATCCATTTTCTATTTTGATGCTCTCCTAACATGATTGAGCACTGACCAAAGCTGCCTTCCCTCTAGGGCCCAACGATGATATCTCAGGCAGACCTGTAAGGAGGGTCAGGCCCCAGGCAGCGTGGTGATCCCATCGGAAGGATTCCACACCCTTTCTGGTGTTGAGGAGGAAGGAGGAGGGAGGAGGGAGGAGCAGACAGACCCCATTCTGACTGCAAGTCCAGCCAAGCTGCTGCTGAGCCTGGGACCTGAGCCATTGTCTAACCTCTCTGAGCTCATCATAAAATGGGGCCATAACTTTCCTCCTACTGAACCATTGAGAGGATAAGTATGTGAGGGGAGCATGTTCTCCAACTCACCAAGGAATCTTCCTGTAGCCAAGCTTGGATGGGTCTCAGCTGTCCTAAGCTGGGTAGATCCAGTCACCAACTGCCAGTCTGAGACACTAACAGACTCAAGATCTGGGCCCCATATATCCAGTGCCTGAAATTGAAAGAGAAATTTCTGGTTTATGGGCTTCATGATAAAACTACCCACCTGGCATGATGCCTGCCGGGCACCACCCTACTGATGACCCATGACAGGAGCTGATACTGCCTACAGCAGCTCTGGCCTGGGTGAGATAGAAATTAAGCCAAGAATGAAGGTCACAGGGATGAGGCTTTAGCTAAGCTTGAATTTGCAAGTAAAGGGGACATAGCTCTGACTGTTGTGACATCAGAATGCTTGCTCTCAACAGGAGGGAACTTGCTCTTAATTGATTTGGGGAGGAGGGATAAACTGGGCACTTTGCATAGTCATGGAAATATTTCATATCTATCTGTCTGTATTTTTGATGATGGGAGGGTTCAGGAGGGTGGGGAAAAAGTAGTTTTAGGATGGAGAAATAGAAGGCTGCTGTAACAGGGCTGGGAGGAGAGGGTGGCCAGGGAGGAAGGCAGCAAGAGGAAGGCAGTCAAGGGCCTAGCAGAGGGTACTTAAGAGGGAGAAGGGACATTGCTTCTCTGCCTGCTCTGACCTCAGCCTTCAAGGGCTGCAGAGCTGTGCATGGGTGCCCTCCACACACTGCTCTGAGGGGTTCTTAGGTGACATTTGGGACTCTCTTCTGTTCTACACAGAGATCTGTGAATATCAGGAAGAACGTGTAGCTAGAGAGAGCTTCCAAAGTCAGTGTGGTTGAAGGATGATATGCATAACTTCATTGTCTGAAGGTGACCCAAGTCCCCACCCAGAGGAAAATACTTCCCTGATTGCCCCGTGCCTATTGAGGGGATTTCTCGTCTACCCATTATGATGGGTGGTCTCTAGGCCCCTTGCATCTTTGCATATGGCCTTGTTCCATCAAATGTGATATTGTTACTACCTATGGGGTCTGGAGATCTCTGTTGGTAGGACCCTGAACTTGACCTGCCAGGTGGTGGCTCTGAAGAGTGTGGTGTGGGAGTCAGCGGGGAACCTGGGATAGTGGAAAGTCTTCTGCTCTCAGCTGATGGCCTTGTGGGCTCTGGCCAGGGAGGGGACGGTCTGTGGGTATCTGCAGAGCAGGCAGAAGGCAATAGATTCGGGGCTTTCTTATGACTCTGAGGGGTTTTGGTTTTTATCTTCATTGTAAGTTTTTGGAGGAAGCTAAGTGGCCAATTCTGGGACAACATTTTTTTTATTTAAATGTTTTTTTTTCTCATTTTACATATCAACCACAGTTTCCCCTCCCTCCTCTTCTCCTGCTCCTCCCTCTACCCCCAATCCACTCCTTAGAGAGGGTAAGGCCTCCCCCCTTAGGGAGTCAACAAAGTCTGGCATACCAAGTTAAGGCAGGACCAAGCTACCCCCACCCCCACATCAAGGCTGAGCAAGGTATCCCACTATAGGGAATGTGCTCAAAAAAACCAACAATTCATGCACCAGGGATAAATCCTAGTCCCACTGCCAGGGGCCCCACAACCAGATCAAGCCACACAACTGTCACCCACATTCAGAGGGACTAGTTCCGTCCCATGTAGGCTCCTCAGCTGTCAGTCCAGAGTCCATGAGCTCCCACTAGCTTGGGTCAGCTGTCTCTGTGGTTTGGGGACAACATTCTTAATTAGATGCTGATATCTTTTTAATACTATCTTAGGTAGGGTTTCTGTCGCTGTGATGAACACCGTGACCAAAAGCATCTTGTGGAGGAAAGGGATTGTTTCCCTTACACTTCCACATCATAGTCCATCTTCCAAGGAAGTCAGGGTAGGAGCTCAACGGGGCAGAACCTGGAAGCCATGGAGTACTGGTGCTTTCTGGTTTGTTCCCCTTGCCTTGCCCTGCCTGCTTTCTAATGACAGCCCAGGGGTAGTACCACGCACAGTGTGCTAGGCCCTCCAACATTAGTCACATATTGAGGAAATGCACTACAGACTTGCCTACAGCCTCATCTTAGGAAGCCTTTTCTCAACTGTGGTTCCTTTTTCTTGAATACTTCTAGCTTGTATCAATTTGACATAAAACTATCCAGCGCACATACCAAGTGCAAGCTATGAACTCCTCTAAACCATTCACAGGACTAAGAATTTTCCAGAAGGACCCACTCATGAAGCTGGTTACCACACAGTTCTAGTTGACCACAGAGCAAGGGCACAAATTAAAAGCAGCCAATGAAGAGATCCACTGGGCACAACCTGGGAAGGCACCAAGCTTGAAGTTTCTTGTCCCCTGGATGCAGTATGGTCCTGGATTTAGTGTGAGAAACCATGGGAAAGCAGGACAACAGAGAGCCCACCCTGTGGAAAAACATTCATTCTGCAGGAGGCTCAAGCTGTCTGCTGAGGGCTGTTGCCCTAGGGGAAAGAGAAGGACCCAGTCTGCATATCCATAGAGAGTTGAGGACTTAGGGAGACCTGGCATTGAGGGCAGGGGACAGCACATCATTAACAGGGACACCACCAACAACAGATCCATCCTAGGGACATCGACCTCATGGGCATCTTTACAAGGAAATCCCGGGATCTTCCTCCCTCCAGAAGGGCAATGCCTTTCCTCTCCAGGGCCTCTGGGGGTCAAAAAGACCCAAGTTCCTACCACACCTCTTCTTTGCAGACATAATGATGCAACTTGCAAATGAGACAGAAGTGTAGCCTAGAAACTCATGAAGGTGTATTGAGACCATACACAGACAGATGGGGACAATTCTACACAATTGGTTTAGACTATATGTGACCTATAACCTTTGCAATGAGGGTGGCTTGAAACTTACCTCTGTGGTGTCAAATCGATGCTGAGACACCTTCAGATTTGAGAGTTTTCTGAATCAGAATTGTCAAATGCTGGATGCTCAACTCATGTAGTCTCATGGCTGAACTCCCAGGGCAAGCACAGGTATTCCTGCAGGCCGGACACTGCAGGGCTGCAGATGACTTCCCAGCAGCTGAGGGAGAGGGAAGACTCTCAGGAAAGATGAATCCCTCACAACTCACTAATGTGTTTTTTTTTTCTCTTTACTGTTTTCGGAGGCCTGCCACCAAGTTCCCAAATAAATCACACTGAAGCCCATTCTTTCTTACAGAAGCCTTAGCTTGGCATGTTTCTTGCCAGCTCTTATTAACCTTCATTATCCTATCTTCCTTTTGCCTCTGGGCTTTTCCTTTCTCTATTTCTGTATACCTTTTCTTTCCTTCTTATTCCGTGTCTGGCTGTGTGACTGGGTGGCTGGCCCCTTCTTTTCTCACTCCTTCATCTCCCTTCCCAGATTTCTCCTCCTATTTATTCTCTCTGCCTGCCAGCCCTCCCTATCCTTTCTCCTGCCTTGCTATTGGCTATTCAGCTCTTTATTAGACCAATCGGGTATCTTAGACAGGCAAAGTAACACAGCTTCACAGAGTTAAACAAATGCAGCATAAAAGAATGCAACACATCTTTGCATCAATAAACAAATGTTCCATAGCATAAATGAATGCAACACATCTTAAAGTAATATTCCACAACACACTAATACTCTCTGAGTTCAGAGTTTTTGCTCTGATACCACATCCGTGAACTTATCTACAAAGTCACAAGTGAACAAATATTTTGCTAGTGACGACTCTGAGTGAAGGCATCTTATCAAGTGCTGTCATCATGGTGTCTTGGCTCTACTTTACACATTGTCTCCTATGGACTAAGGACCATGGACATCTCTGTTGTACCAAATGTTCATGGCAAAATTATGGACCTAGGTAAATTCTTTTCAACAATATTTAGTGTGATTTAAACAGGATGGGTGTTAAGTGGTCCATGTTCCAGCTAAACATACTGTCTTCCTCATGCACTTGACCTCAGCTGTCACAAGGAGGAAGGAGCTGCCCTAGGTGATGTTCTGAAGGAGCATACAGCACACATGGCTGTGGGTGACAACGACAGCCTTCAAAATGAACTGCAGGATAGGAAGAGGGTTTGGGAAGCTTTTCCTTGGTTGCAAGAAACTTAAAGTGTGTATCCACAAGTTCCCAGCCTGGGCTGACCATCTTGACAGGTGCACAAAGGCAGTGCCATCTCCAAAGTGGTGGATGACCCCACCAGCACTATCTCAGGAGTCCTGGACATCCTGGGTCTAGTCTGATACCCTTCACAGCATAGTCTGCTGCTCTCAGCAACTAGGTTGGGTCTGGAAGCAGCAGCTACTGCAACTGTGCTGTCCCTGTGATTGTGGGGAAACAAGCAGGTGGTCTATTGGGGTTGAAGCCAGGAGCCTGGTTGGAGTCAGCATGGATGTAATGAATGAGTCTCCAGGGACCTTGGACCTTACGCTTAATGTTCTTAAAGCAACTAAAACTATCCTCACAAACCTGAAGGCCCTTGGACAGCATACCATGCATTCTGATGGCCAGAGGCAACCTTCACATGGGAGCAGATGGCAGGATCTTCACAACCACTGGGAGATGCCCTTCCCATCCAGCCACTCAGGTGCAGAATGTCTCTGAAAGCACTGCACTGTCAACGCCCAGAGCAGACCAAATCAAAGGGGCAGCATGTGGGGTTGCCTCCCTTCTGTTGGATGTGTATAGCCTTGTACTAGACTGGAAGAGCCCACATGAGGGGGAAGTTAGAGTTGGCTGAATTGTTACGTCAGGTTCCTGGGGAGCTGGAAGAGAGATTCACACAACTCCTCCAGGTCCATGACAGAATGCAGTCAGAGCCATCTCAGGGAATCTCCCCAAGCAGAACAGAGGTCAGGGAAGATGGCCTGGACACAAGGATGGTGGAACCATTTTGTTAGAGGGGGGATAATGGCAAAGGCAGGTCTACAGAACTGAACACTGAGAAGTGTGGATTTGTGTGAGCACAGGGTTATTGGAGGTAGCTGGAGGGTCAAAGAGAGGAGGACAGCAGCTGGAGTCTAAAGTAAGGGACCAGAGGAGGCAAGAGAGTGTGAGGAATGAGGCTAAAATCACATCAGGGGTGTGAATGGTGAGGGCTGTGCAGGGGTGAGCAAAGAGAAGGTCAGGGAAACTGACAAGTGGAGATGGGACAAAGCCAGAGTGATAGTTCTGAGCATGGAAGACACACGGGGCTCCACTACTGTCACTCCCCAGGATGATGCCCCTGTGGCACCCAGTCCTCTCCTTCCAGCATCAGTGGTATCAACTCACCCATGTGTCCTCTGGGCAGTGTCTTCTGGATGATCACCGTGGAGATGATGCTGTTGAGGATGGTGATGGTGACAGTAGTGTAGGTGGAGTTCTGGACAAGTGCCTAGTCCTCCAACAGGACAGAGTGACTTGAGAGACCAGTGCAATCAAAGTGAACCTCTATGTGTTGTGCTGGGCCAGTGGTGGATTTGGGGGCAGAGAGCAAAGACAGATTTGAGTAATAGGTCACACAATTTGTGATGTAAAAATATCAACCATTTTTGGTTCTTAGACACTGTCTCCACCCAGGCAGATATTCAAGGAATAAAAGCACTTGCTGCTGAGCTTAAAGAACTGAGTTAGGCTGGGCAGTGGTGGCACACGCCTTTAATCTCAGCACTCGGGAGACAGAGACAGGCTGATCTCTGAGTTCAAGGCCAGTCTGGTCTACAGATCGAGTGTTCCAGGACAGGTACCAAAGCTACAGAGAAACCCTGTCTCAAAAACAAAAGCAAAAGAACTTGAATTAGATTCCTGGAAATCACATGGTGGCAGGAGGGACCTGACTCCAAGAAGTCCCAAGATCTCCATATGTGTGCCATAGTACACACACACACACACACACACACACACACACACACACAAATGTGATAAAATGTGTTAAAAATACCCTGATGGTGTTTTAAAGAAACAGAGCCTTAGTGTCCTCTGCACCTGGGGCAACAGAGCTGGTTACATGCTGTCTCAGGTCACCTGGCTCTTGTCTTCTCCTGTTCTATAGACTTGGGTTCAATACACAGCAATGGACTGGGACAGTGGATATAAAACACTTGTGGCTGGAGAAGGTGGGGTGCGACCAAAGAAACACGCAGAGAGAGGATGGCACTGACTGCCACATTTAATAGGAAGCTATGGGAAAAGCCAGGATGGAGGAAGCAGGAACCATGGTGGGCCTTCCCCCTGGTTACCAAAGACAAGTGCCACAGATTTCAAGGCTATGCTGTGGCATGACAGTGATACTAGCCAACCCTCCTTGGTGACTGAGGACTGTGGTGGCCCATGATTCGAAGCTGCCTGCTGGGGTGGCTCCGCATTCCGGTCCCTGACCACCTGCCCCTCTTCTCCATCTATGTGGGAATCTACTGAACTTGAGGCCTCATCTTGTGTCTGTCTAAAGCTCACTGGCAACTCCCTCAGTTCTCAGTAGAGAACTTCAAGGTGAATGCCAGCCTCTGAGTCAGTTTCTAATCCTGTGTTAAACAGGAATCACAAGGCTCCTGTGTCCACTCAGCAAATGTGTCTAATGCTCCTGACCATTGTGAACACTGTGTGCATCACAGAGAGGACAGAGTTATCTGCACTCCAGCATGGAAACACTATGATTGTGGGTTCAATTCTACTGTCTTACACTTAGTTCTACTTTTTTGTGAAGTTTCCACATTATTCAGAGCCTGATACACTATGTGAGCAAAACAATTAAGGTTGTCCTGAGGATGAGTGTGGAAGACAGGCTGCAGTGTCAGGACCCTTCCACTCCCAGGCAGTCACCCAGGGACATCAGCATGGAGTGAGTCTAATTTCCTCTCCTGTGCTTTGTAGTCTTGGCAGATTTGTGTTGATGCCTTGTGTGACTCCAGAAGTCCCACGTTACATGCTCAGTTGGAAAATCCCTGTCCCCTCCATGGTCCCTAGAGAAAGGGAGGTCATCGGGGAGGTGTTGTGTTCTGAGGCAGCCAGTGCAGTATCCACCTTCTCTGAGTGGATACTTCTTCTGTCCTTTCCAGGATGTGAGCTGTGTGGTTGTGACCACGATGGCCCTGTGCCTTGGCTGCTGACCCCTCTGGCTCCACTAGATGGTGCTGGTGTTCACACTCTGCCTCCCAAAGCCATTCCTGGTTCCTTTTCATTATTTTAAGGTCACATTCCCATTGGCTACAATCCCTCAGGATCAAAGATCTTTTCAGCACCCCCACCTCTGAAGTGGCAGCGTTGGTGACATTTCTTGCCAATTCTCTGGTCAATGGAGCTATTCTTCAGAAGATCTTCAGGATGTCCAGGCGGGATGGGCTCTGTTGTGTACCTGGAGGATGAGATCCTTATTTGACTCTTTCAGCTGACTCTGCCTCGGGATTCTACAGCCCCATCCTGACTCCATTAGGAAGTGTGTTAATCTTCCACTTCATTCTATGTCCTGATCAGTGGGTCTCCATCATGGCCAGCCCCACAGCTTTTGCAGACATTTTCATGGATCTGCATCTCACTGTGGTGTCCTCTGACTGTCGAGATAAAATTATGCAGATGAAAGATGGAAGAATGGAGAAGAAGAAAGGATATAGAGAGGAAAAACAAACACAAATAACTTTAAACAAGAAAGTATGGTCTCAGGTGTCTGCTCTCTGAATGTGGATCTTCGCTTAATTCTTGAGTGGTTCCTAAACTGTGGTGTAAAGGCCATTAATCTCACCACCCATTTCCACCTGAGAAAAAACAATCATAGGCCATCCCCCCATTGACAACGATGATAAGGTGTTAATTTGATAAGACACTGAGGCACCAGTGTTAGGGACTGAATTGTGTTCTCAAATTCTTAGTAAAAGCCAAAACGATCAGCCACTGTGTCTTTGGAGACAGGACCTTCCAGGAAGTGAAGTAATGAGGATCAGATGAGGTTGTAAGTGGTGGGTGCTGGGCTCTTATCCACAGGACTAGAGTCCTTGTAACAGCAGGAAGAAACATCCCCCATCTGCACACAGGAAATGTTACATGTAGACACACAGAGCAGGCTTCCTCTGCCAACCTCTCCCTCACTAGAGCCAGGTATCCTTTCTCTCAGCTGTGCAGCCTGTGCTGTGGTACAATGGCATGGGAGAAGACTCACACACGGGGGCCATGGCATGGAGCTTTGCAGTCAGATGAACCATTGTCATCTCAGAGAGCTCAGAAAGGGAGTCTTCCAGCTCCTAGGAGTGGGACAGTGTCTCTCTGTCTTTGAGTGCAGTTTTCAACACATCAGGGTGTCAAGGCTAATCTGGATGTTTTTTAATCTGAATGCATTAAAAAATAACTAGGAGTTGAGTAAAGCACACTTCTGCATGGTGTGAGGGCTTCTCCAGAAGCTTCTGGCCTAATGTGATGAATTCAAGATTCAAATGAACAGACTATGGGGAGTGGTGGCACTTTAAGGGGCTGCAGGATGGGGAGGGGTGAGGGGAAATGTGTCTCATTTCGTTCCTTGTCCCCTTCTGTTACTGCCCCACTCTGCTCTCCCCTATGATCGGAGCTGCCCTTCAATGCCTGCCCCTCCATGACAGCTGGAAGCTTCTGAAACAGCAAAACACACCTTTTCCTCCTCAGTTCCTCATGACACGTAATTTGTCACCTCCACGATAAAACTAACACAACCCTGACATTGGTTTGCTGGGCCAAGGACAGCTTGTTAAAAGGACACAGAGTGAGCGGTCTGGGGGGGAAGAACCTGGTCTCCTGTGGTTACTTTCATCGTGGCAGAACAGGACCAAAGGGATTTATCCCCAAATGCCTTTCATCTCCTGGATGCTGAAGCTGCTACTGAAAGAAGCCAGCCTTCTGGTCACCCTCCCTTCATCTCAGACAAGTTAGGAGAGGGTGTCCAGCTGAGGACACAACCGTGGAGAAAGAATGAAATCTGCATCCAGAAGGAGAGATGGGGAAGATGCTCTGACAGGTACCTGGGGTGGGTGGGGGAGACGTGGAAACTGACAGGAACAGCTATTAGTTACTGAGCAGCACAAGGCTCCTCACACACTTCCTTAGTGATCATGGACACTCCTTGAGATAAGGACCACTGTGACTCCACTTTAAGGCAGAGATAATAACCACAGAGATTAGCTAACATCTTCTATATTCACAGGAGTGTCAGAGCCAGGACTTGAACCCATGCTTTTCTGCTACACAGACCACTTTTGAAATGAATACACTTTACTCCCTCTAATACACAATACTTGTTTTCTGCACATTATAAGGTACTCTTTTCATCCCACATCAAGGCCTTGTACTATAACAGGACCCCAGACCTTAATTTAATAGGCCCTGAGACCTTAGCACAACTGACTCCATGATGGAAGCACCATTCAGGCCATAAAACTCAGTACATAGACAGCACCACCTGACAAAATGAAAATAAAGTTCTAATTCATCATAGTTCTAGAAAGTCTCTAAATGTACTAACCTTGCTCCTTGGCTGCTGTAGTCCCACTTCTGGTTGACTGTTCTTGTTACCTGAGGTATGTCAACCCAACCCAGAATATGGATTTTGTGGCTAAAAGCTCACCCTGAGAAAGGCTCAGTGCTACACTGGGATCTCGAACACTCAGTGTAGTCACCAGCTGGCTAATAAAGACTTTCTATTGACTTAAACCCATGTCCCAGCAGCCTTCTCTTGTGAATAGCCCACAGTGGTACCTTCTACTCAAGATTCATTCTTGGTAAATTGGTTGGTGCCCTTTGTGGTTTCCCAAGGGCCATCTCCTCTTTGTTTCTCCAGGAGTCTTGCCACAACTCCCAAAAAAACTTTCTCCGTGCTTGTAACTTTGCATCAATCTAAGATTATTTCCTAAAGGTATTTGCAGAAGTAGAATGACTGGGTTAATGCATGCTAGCACTTGAACACAGTCTGTGCTAGAAGTTGAATCTCAAACAACCCCCATAGGCTTGTGGTTTAGACTTTTGGTCCTCAGTTCTTGGTGCTATTTCTAGAGACAGTGGAGTCTCCAAAGGTGGGGCCTAGCTGGTGGAAGTGGATCAATTTGGGGTATCTTTGAAGGTTGTACTTGGGGTCCTTGGTTCTTAACTATCTTTGCGTTTTCTGGTCCAGAACTATGCAAACAGCAACTGACATGCATACCTGCCACCATGAACAGAGCCTAAAAGGTGAATGACTTGCCAGAGGCACAGAAATCATTTGCAATAAAATCATAGCAGAGAATCCTCTAAGTCTGGGGAAAGAGGTGCCCATCTGCATGGGTACTAGAGATATATAGAACACCAGACAAACAGGGCCAGAAAAGAAGCTCACTACATCCTTATCGTTAAAACACCAAATATATAAAACAGAGAGTATATGAGAAGCTGCAAGAGAGAAACAGTGAGTCACATGTAAGGATAGGTTCATTAGACTGGCAGCTGATTTCTCAACACAAAACCTTTAAAAGCCAGAAGGGCTTGGAACAATGGATTTCAAGTGCTGAGAGACCACAGCAGAGACACATCTTCACAGTGTACAAAAAGATTATTCCACAATGCTTCCTTTTTTTCTTTCTTCACTTTCTTCTTTAAACTTTTTATTAATAAATAAAAATTAGATAAAATAATGGATTTTGTTATTACCTTTTATCGATGTATAGGATACATTTTGCTATCCTATACATCGATAAAAACTCCACTATAGGCGGCCAGAGTATCTGACATGACTAAAGGAGAGAGGAAAGTATTTCGTGATGAGCACAGGCTAAAGGAATCATGATTACAGCAAGTCTGTAGAGGATACTAGAAGGAATTTTTTCAGACTGAGGAGAAAGCTCAACATGTCCAAGAGGGTACAGGGGAGAACAAGTCACACTACAGCACTGGGTAAGCAGATGAGGACCAGGACAATGCCAAACACTATAAACTCAGCAAAATGGTAAGAATTAATCCTGTCAATAATATCTCTGAATATAAATGTTCTCTATTCCCCAACCAAAACACACAGACTAGCAGACAGGATTAAAGTAGAATTCACCTACTTGTTGCCTCCAAGAACACAGGGATGATGGTGATGAAGGCAGATGCTGCATGAGGGTTAGAGGATGGAGACTGAACTCCAGGCAAATGGAACTAGTGAGCAGTGTTCTCATGTCTGACGGAACAGACTTCAAACCAAAGCTACTGAGAAAGGACAGAGATGGCTGCTGGCTATAGGAACAGTCAAGAGGTCATCACAATTCCAGATGTGTGACCACTAAAACAGGCACACCCAACTTCAGAAAGCAATGCTGCAAACTGTAAAGTCACAGATGAACCCTAGCTAGTTGGGAATAAGCCTAAGCTAAGCCAAGCATTCATGTTAATAAAACGTCCCTGTGTCGTTATTTGGGAACTGGTGGTCCAAAGAAAGA
The DNA here is from genome assembly GCA_001675575.1 of Neotoma lepida. NCBI lineage: Eukaryota > Metazoa > Chordata > Mammalia > Rodentia > Cricetidae > Neotoma > Neotoma lepida. Next base: position 63,298 of record LZPO01008077.1, read on the forward strand.
TCCGACTATGACAAAGGGAGCCCTGAGCCTGCATGCTTGCTCAGTCTTGTATTTGATGCCAGAATCCTAGGTGGTAGTGGTGCCACATTCCTGGATTCCCAGCACCTGTACCATAAGCTACACAGACCTCTATTCTTCCTAGTTACCTAGTAACAGGCTTCATTGTTGTCATTGTCTCAGAACAGATTAAGAGACTCTCTTTTGGTGCCTCCAAGACACACTGACTTTTTAAAGATGTTCCTTCTCTGGCTGTCTCTCTGTTGAGATAAGATTTAAGGACATATCTTTTCTTCCCTTTCTGTAGCAGACACTGTAGATGCTCCTCCAACCAAGCTCACCAAACCCCAGGTCCTATAGTAGCTTCTCCCAACACCTTTACTAATACTCTGCACACCCCATGTTGTTTGTGGGTTCTGTGTGTATTTAAGAAAAAAAATCTGCCACTTCAGGCTCAGGGACCTTCCAGAGATGACTCTCCACAGCTCCTGGGTTCTGACCATCCTTATCTCCCCCCAAGCACACCTGTCTCTCCTCACCCTTCATGCAGTTCTGGCCTCTGGAGTGGATGGTGCTGATGGTGCTCTGCTGAAGTTGGTGAGCATGAATGCCACTTGGAATCTGCCTTTACTTAGACCCATCCTGCATTGCTTCCTGGAGCTAAAAACGGGGGCCAATGTAACCCTCTCTTTTGAGGCCTATTTTATCCTAGACCAAAGTCTCTGGGTGTGATGATCATGTCCGCTTGGATTTGAGGGAGAGAGAGCAAATGACTACTCAGGACCCATACACTACAGATTGCAACACATTTATTTCATAATTTGTTTGGAGTTTTACAGTCATAATGTAAGATACAAATCTTTCCCCATTTTTCAAATGCATGTGCAGCTACCACATGAAATATTTTCATGTAATATGGAGCTGTGTTGTGATTTTGCAGATGGGGAGAGTGGGGTGAGGAACAGTTTTCATTCCACAACTCAGAGAATAAGCCAAGAGGGAAGTCAAGATGGATGGAGACTTCCATTACTTGTGACTATGCTTCCTTGTAGAAATTTATATTTTCATCCTTAAAAAAAAACAAAACTGCTGTGGAATATTGTTTTAAGATGTGTTACATTTGCTTATGTTGTGGAACATTTGTTTCAATGATGCAAAGATGTGTTGCATTCTTTTATGTTGCATTTGTTTAATTCTGTGAAGCTGTGTTACTTTGCCTGTCTAAAACACCTGATGGTCTAATAAAGAGCTGAACGGCCAGTATTGGGGCAGAAGAAAGCACTGGTGGGGCTGACAGGCAGAGAGGATAAATGGAAGGAGAAATCTGGGAGGAAAGATCAAGGGGAGAGAGAAGGAGGAGGATATCAGGGGCAGCCACCCAGCTACACAGCCAGCCATGGAGAAAGAAGAAAGAAAGGAATACAGAAATAGAGAAAGATAAAAGCCCAGAGGCAAAAGATAGATGGGATAATTTAAGTTAAGAAGAGCTGGCTAGAAACAAGCGAAGGTAAAGCCAGGTGTTCATAAGCAATAGTAAGTATCCGTGTGTATTTATTTGGGAGCTGAGTGGCGGGTCCCCAAAAGAGCCACAGAACAAAGAGTAATAAAACGAGCAACTACACAAAACTTTTCTTACTCTTGATTCTTCCTTTCTCATCAGCATGACTTTAGCTTGAAAGAGAAGAACAGTGAGATGCAGGACCATGTAAATGTCCACTGAGTCACAGGCCAACCATGATAGGAATCCCCTGATCAGACTGGAGAATGTACTGGAACATTCACAGACCCTTGAATAGTCAGGATGGGGCTATAGATTCATATGGTGGGGGTTGGAACCCCCCAATATCTCTAACTGCAAGGACACATGTAGGGCCCATCTCACCTAGAGATCCTGAAGATCTAGGGAACTGCTCAGCGTGGTCAGTGACACCACATGAAAATCGTACAGCTGTCTGTCACTTCAGAGTTGGAGACTCTACTAATATCTTTGGTCCAGAGGAACTCCAACCAATGGGAACGTGATCCACTCCAATGGAAGCTATCCTAATTCTGCTGTGTGTTAATATTAGCCCCACCTAGTGGATGGTGGAAGGATCAGCACCAATGTGCTAGGCCTCCATGGTCACCCCACCTTAAACAGCACCCTAGAGAAGGGACTTGGCTCAGACCACCTGGACATCTGAGGGACCACGAAGGACAAACCTCCAAGAACTGCAAAGCACAGGGAAGGAAGCTGCATGCACACTGACAGCCCGTTCTGAACCATTCTGCTTCTCCAGTAGAAGAGAAATTCTTAAATGTCAAGGGTTTTGAAAATGTGATTTTCATCCTTGTGTGCCTGAGATGAGTCACAACATTTCAAAGCATGGCATTGTTGACCAGTGATTTAAGGGAAGTCAAGGGACCAGCGTCTAGAGGAGCCAGACTTTACATAGGTTCAATGCATCAGTGCAGGGATCCAGCTTGGCCTCACTTCAGCCATTTGAGTCCAACCACTCAAGACCGGCTGTGAGAAAGCTCAACCTGTTTTCCCTGAATGGCCTCTGTTACTGCAATAACATGTGGGGCTGTGCAAGGGGACCCAGTGCTGTTAGTGTGGGAACCAAGCCTGACATCCCTGATGTTAGCTGAGACTAGAGTGGTCACTTTCTGACTCTAACGGATGTCACCATTATCCTGCTCACCATATGTAACTCCTCCCTCTGAGCCCTGTAGCAGCCCACCAGGCTTCCAGCTTCCCTCAGCCTGGTGTTTGCCCACAGCTCCCATCCAAGAACACGGTCTGTGTTATCCTGACCGCCTTTTTCTTTGCTCCCATGCCACCTTCTTCTGTTGCATTTGACTGCTTTATTTCCCGTTTTTCTAGAGCAGTGAGTTAATATTTATTGAACACAAGTCTATAAACATAAGAGGACAAGACCAGTTGATCTGAAACACCGTCTTGGCCAGTGCATCTCCCCCCATCTTGAGAGGAAGCTGAGGGTCAAAGACTGAGTCTCCTGTCACAAACTTGTTCACTGCATCTCTATACCATAAATTGTTTGGGTTCTTATGCAAGTCTGCCTTGACTCTCTACCTACAAACCCACCACTGACACATCACAGCACACAGAAATTCTTTAAAGTCATTGGTCTCTCAGGTGACCCTGACCCCTTGAGGGCTGGCTACTTGTCAAAAACTCCATCTACTCTGCTGTCACCAACACTATCCTCAACATCATCTTCATCACCATCATCATCACCACTGTCACTATCCAGAGGTCACTGCCTGGAAGACACAGGGTGAGTTGATCCTGCTGATGCTGGGAAGACTAGCCCAGAGGTCAGAGGGACCCTTCCCTCAGGGGAGGGGATGTGGCCAGCTGCTGTGGCTTTCCCATATACAGAACTCTCACCCTGGCTTTCTTCCATTTTCAGCTCCCCCAGGTGTCCTGCCTTCTCATTGCTTGTTCCTTTCACTGCCTGGGGGACCAGCCTCCAGCAGCACAGGGCTTGAAGGGAATCCAAGGAGTCAGCATACTGTGATTTTTTTTTTGTCTTGAGGGGGTTAGGGAAGAGACAGTCACACACTCTCTGATGGTTTCCTTCAGACCTTGTCTTTATTCTTCTTTTGTATTCTCTAGTCTCTTTTCTTATCTCTATCCAGAGATGTCCTTCTGTCTCTCTTGATGTTTTCCTTCTAACTCTATCTGTACTCTTCCTTATTCTCTCATTCCTGATGTTTTCTTTCTCCTTCTTCTGTATTCTTTCTCTTTAGTTTATATACCCCAACACAATCTTTCAGACAATATAGACATTACAACGCGATTACATTCTGTTTTTCAAGTGAATGATTACAATGAATACAAATAAGAAACAGCATGTTTTCCATATCTCTTACATGATTAAACATTTTACATATTACAGGTGAAAAACAAATTATCCCCAAGAACCCAAGTACATTCTTACTCAAGCTGGCAGGCTGCATTTTGCAGTTACAAAGAAAGGGCCAATCACTTTATTACTTATCTCAAAAGGTAATCTTAAAGAATCATAAATCTAAACTTTTATATATGAAAAACAATCAGTCAGCTTTACATTAAATCTTTAGAGTATATAACTACTCAACAATAGCTTTTTTATATCAAGGGATTGAGGTAGAAATGGGTATAAGGAATTAATCATCACATTTGGTCATCAACCAATCCTAGCAATAAAGGCACATCGGTTAATGATAACGGGGCCACTTTGTTCTTGTTCCCTGACCTTAATGAGTTCCTCACTCAACTACGTGCCTTTCTAAAACTTTAGATGTCTTCTTGGGTTTTTCACCTTAAAGCTATTTGACAAAAACATCTAGTCTAACCTTAAGTTATTTTCAAACCTTTGTTTCAGCTGTGATGCACTCTGAAACCTGTGAACACCTCTCCTAACATTAAGGTTAAAGAATTTAAGCTAGCTGGGCTCCTGGGACTCAAATACTTTCTTAATCATTAACCTAAGCCACAGTCTATATGGCTCCTCAATAGAAACTCACATGTTCTAGCTGTGTGACACTTCCTTGTTTTACTTTTTATCATCAAAACTCTATTTAAACTAACATTATTATTATCTATTAGACAGTACAGCTTAGGAAGAAATCATCTTCATAATAATCCACAGGTAAAAATACCTAGTAGAACGGGAGATTTCCATGAGATAAACACACTACATCACAGGCAGTGGGGATCTCCCCACACCCATTCACACCATGCCAGAAACTAGAGAAAGACGGCAGCAGCAAACATGTAAAGGCACAGCAGAGCAGTAAACATGTAAAGGCACAGCAGAAGCAAAAGACATCCTGGAGTTTGTGGTCTCGGGGCCTTGCCTAGCTGTCTTCCTGGTTGGTTGATACCTCGGTCTGCAATTGCAATCTGCTGCTCCTCTGACACGGCCACCAGCATGTTCCTCTACAGCCCTCCTGTTCACACCCACCATGATTCAGCCCCATTCCCCTCTCTGGCTCTTTATTTTAGACTCCAGTTTCGGTCTTCTCCTTGAATCACTGGCTGTCTGCATTGAGCTTGCTGTGCTCAGCCAGAGAAACACAAACTCCTCAACAGTCAGTTCCATAGACTTGGTCTCATTCTATGTCATATACCTCCCCATCCCCACCCCTGTACATGTCATCTGCCCTGGACTCTTAGCTACTTGGGGNAGGGGTCACTGAGACAGGTCTGACTACAGATCCTTCTGGATCTGCTCAAATTCCTTCAATTTCTCCTCCAGCTTGAGAGCCAGGTCCCTCAGGGCTCTCCCTGACTCTGTTGTTGCCCCATTGTACAAATCCATTGAGTCAGTCACAAGGTGATACACAACGAATGCAAGCAAGGTAATGCTAATACCTACTGTCATACGCCTGGCTCCTCTGGTCATTGGGAGAGCAGAGCCAGGTAAGGCATTCCCCATCTCCTCAGAACCTTGGGCAGAGATTCTTGCAAAGTTTCTGAGTGACCTGGCCTGTGTTCCAGAGCGAGAGCTGGCTCTGGCCACCCTGATGGCATGGATTTCCTGTCCTATGGTTTTCCAGGCACTGACTAAATCCACCCCTGNGTTAATTAATTTGACTGTGAACTTAGGGATGATCTTCAAAATCTCCTTGACTATGTTCTGGCAGGCCCCAATCAGGCGCCTGGCTTCAGCTTCATCTGTTATTCGGCTTGATTCTTCCACAGCGGTGGTGGAGATAGCAGTCACACCTGCTGCTGCTCCAAGCCCCCCTAAAGCTAGACTGGCCCCTCCTGTGACAGGTGCCATAGCTAATCCACAGGCTCCAGAGGCAAGGCTGACAGAGCCGGACACCACATTAGAGATAGTGCAGGCCTTGTGCACCTGGTCAAGATGGTCAGCCAGGTCTCGGAGCTTCCTGATGTGTTCTTCAAGTTTCCTTTTCAACTCAGGAAATTCTTTCAAAAACCTCTTTTCCTGCAGGCCCCTTTCCAGCCTCTTATTTTCCTCTGTGGGCTTCTGTTTTAAACGCTTCTTCAGTGCATCATACAGTGCAGCTTGCTCCTGGCTGTGACAGAAGAGGTCAAGTGCATGAAGAAAACATCAAACATCACTTTTATACTAAACCTGATGGGAAATAATTTTTACAGATATCCATAATTTTGAATTCTACTATGGGCATTTGGCACACCATATATGACAATCATCCTTAGTCCATAGAGCTCAGTGTGTAATGGAGAATCAAGACACCACAGTGAAAGATGCTTGATAAAATGTCTCCACTCAAGGTCAATGTCATCCCTACCCATGGGAGCCCTGTGGATGAGTACAGGGATGCGGGATTAGAGCAAATACTGTTTAACTCAGAGAACTGTGTGTGTTGTGAGGGATCCATCTTTCCCAAGGGTCCCTTCTCTGCCCTCCGCTGCTGGGGGGTCATCTTCAGCCCATGCAGGACCCAGCCTGCAGGAATGCCTGTGCTTGCCTGGGGAGCTCTGCAATGGGATAGACAGACTAAGTGTGCCAAGAGTAGATTCCTCAATCTGAAAGGCTCCCAGACCTAAGCATTCGAAAGCTCCACATCTGGCCTCATGGGACAGTGACACCATAATTTCTTTTAAAAGCATTGCACAAACCACCTCCATTTAATGTACACAGTGTCTGCATTGGGCAGAGTTGTGTCCTATATGAAAGATTCTTCATTTCATATCTGCACAAGTTTTAAGTTGGGGAAATGCAGGATCTGAGATACATCTGTTTTCCAGGAATTTCTTATAAATATTCAGCCTTAAAGATGTGGGGTGTGATGGGAACTTTGGTGCCATTTCTGACCTCCAGAGGAACTGAAGACCAAAAGCATTGACCTTAGGAAGATTCCCATGAGGCATGAGTGACAGAATTGATCTGTTGTTGGTGTCCCTTTAAGGGATGTGCTGTTTCTAGCTCTCACTACCAGGTGACCCTAAGTCCCCAGCTCTCTGTGCACGCAGAATGGCTCCATCTCTGTCCCCTGGGGCAAGAGTCTTGAGCAGTGTCCTTCTGGCTGCTTGACCCTGCTTCAGGATGAATATTCTTTCCTAGGGTGGGCTTCCTGGTGTGCAGTAGTCATGTGATTTCCTGGTGTGCAGTAGTCATGTGATTTGTCACACATTCAACACAGGACAACACTGTGTCCTGAGGACAAGAAGCTTCAAGCTTGAAGCTCACAGTTCTGCCTGGTAGATGTTTTCATTAGCTTATGTTAACCCTCTGTGCTCCCTTGTCAACTGCAGCTATGTGGTAACAATCTGATATAAGTTCTAGAGTCAGTCTAGGAAAATTTCAGTCTTGTAGTTGGTTTAGAGTAGACCTTCATTAACATCTCATGTTAAAAAGAAAAAGAAGGCTCACTTGACCAGATTTTGACATTTACCTTCCTCTGAGAACTTAAAAATAAAAGAAAAACAAAGCCCTCAGAGCCACAAGAGACCCTCCAGATCATTTTGCCTGCTGCCTGCTCTCTGCAGATTCCCAAAATCCTTTCCCCCGCTGGCTGGAGTTCACAAGGTCAGTGGCTGTCCCTGTTCACTGTGCCAGGACAGCTGCCACTCATCCTGGCTTCATGCTGACCCCAACCCTCACTCACTGCTGAACCACCACCTGGCAGGTCTATATTGGAGTGCTACAGACAGAGGTTACCAGGCTAACAGCCATCAAAACTGGTGACACTGTCACATTTGAACACAGCAAGGCCATGTGTAAATATATAAGGGGACTGGAGACCACCCACAGGGATCAATAGGCCAGACGTCCCCTGAATTTGGATGAGGAAATAGTGGAAGTGTTTTCCTCAGGGATGGGGANGAGGGGTCCCCTCAGTCTCTCAGGTTATGCAAACCATTCTCGTTCACGCTGACTTTGGACAGTCTCTAGCCACACAGCCTTCCCAATATTCAGGGAGCTCTGTATAGAACTGAAGAGAGTCTGAAAGGCCACCTGAGAACTCTGGAGCAAAGCCAGCATGTGGAGAGCACAACCAAACACGGCCCTGCACACCCATGGAGCATGAGGTCGGAGAAGGGGAATAAATATCCTTATCCCTCTTGCATGTCCTCTGCTAGGCCTCTTCTTGTGCCTTCAATTCCTCTCTCCTTCCAGCCCTGCTGTCCTCGCCTTCTGCCTACAACTCCTCTCCAGGGTCACTCACAGTCCCTCCTGAACTGGCTGTGACCCTGGTCCTGGTCTCTTCAGGAAGGGTGCTGGCACTTGGTTTTCCATCCCTGACCTGTTGCTCATTCCAGGCTGTCACCACGTCCTTTCAGACTGAGTTCCCATTCCTACTGAACACAGCTGGGCTCCAGATCTCAGTAAGGACAGTCAGGGTCAAGCCAGCTGTGTGCAGCTGCACTGTGGGCTCTCTGCCTCCTCAGCCCACAGAAGGATCCTGCTGTTGTTACAGCTCCTCAGATGAGAGTGAAGTGACTGAGACAGAACCTGGGGACATCGTTGATCATGTCTACACTTTTCTGACCTGTCTGCAAATGAGTTCTTGAGTCACTGGTCCTTCAGAAGACCCTGTCTCTGCTCTCTGATCTCTTCCCACTTTCAAAATTATCTCTCAAAGGTAACTTTCAGGGACACCCACTGTGTATTGGCCACATGCTGAGAACTCCACACAAATTATTTTATTTTCTCACACTACAGTTTCATGGTGGTGAAACTCAGAAAGTGCTAACTAATTTGCCAAGATCACATAACTAGTAGATGACAGAAGTGGTCCCTGTACCTTGAGCGACATCTTCAATCAACCTGAGATGATTTCCACCAAGGAATCACATGGTGGAAACACTGCTCTTGGATGGTTGAGAAGAAGTGTCCATAACCCCACCCCCTGGGACTGCCGAGAGTTTGTATACCTGCCCAGGAAAACCCTCATCCTCATGGTCTGGTGGGCAGTGCTAGGTGCACCATGCAGGTTACCTTGACAACTTTGCTGTCTCCACAAATGCCTCCCAGGCTCCATTTTCAGTTATCAGGGTCTTCAGATCCTCTCTGAGGAATGTGTCCGTGAGATAATCAGTGAGTTCTTCAATGCAGCGTCTTCCCAACGCTTAGGAAGAAAAAGAATGAGATTAGAAAACAGTGTGGAAGAGATTAAATATCAAGTAGCAGGAGGTGGTGAGACTCCATATTCTTGAGAATGTGTTCATGAGTCCTGATGGAGTCTCCAGGGTTGGAGACTCAATGATGTCCCCCAAATTCATATGTAAAATCTCTTAGGTTCAGCAACTGTATTTGGAGACAGGACCTTTGAGCAAACAAAGAAATGAAGACCAAATCATGCCATGAATATAGGGCATTACTCAGTGGGACTGGGGTCCTTATGACAATGAATACCAGAGGTCCACTCTCTGTCATCTGTCCATCATTTCATTATCATATGTACACGTGTCTCTCTGTGTCTTCCTCCCTCTGCATCTATTTTCTACTCTGTCCCTTCTCCACACATACAGAGGAGACACCATGTGCAGATGTTGTCACCCTGCTCCCTCTGCACACCTGGAAGAGGGTGTTTACTGGGGCCCACTTGCCATAGGTTCATCACAGGAAATGGCTTCCATGACTGAGGGAAATCACAGTCCTTTTGTTGAAGTCCTTTGTTCCATCTATCTCAAGCCTCGTACAAGTCAAACACTGTGGTACCAGTGCCTTCAAATGTGACTTTCAAGCCATTAGTGGGTTTTCCATTATCTGTTTGTGTCAATAATGAAACTTTCAAGGAAAATGGAATGAATATCAGTGTATAGTGAACATGGCAGGACTCAGGGCTCTCAGAAACCAAGGTATCCATGAGCCCTTGACTCTTGAATATTTCATGTCTGCGAGGCCAGGACCACATAGACAACACTTCCAGGTTTGACTGCCAGCTTGGCATACATCCTTGTCAAATTCATCCACCCCAACAGCAGCTTTGTACAGTGAAGCAATGGCTTTCCAGGAGCAAGGAAGCTCTGAGCTTTCTCCACTCTCCAGCTAGAGTTTAGCGGGCTGGGCCTTGCCTGGAATGCACCCTCCCATTGTCCCACTTCAGATCAGGAGCCGCCCCTCAGTGCCCTTATGTCCTTGACAGTCATGACCATTCTGTGACAATGAGATTTTTAGTGTCTTTTTCTCTCCAAATTCAAAATGTCAAACTTTTGTCATTTCTTACTGTCCCAATCGCTCTTTTCATTGTAGACTCGTCACCATTAATAACCACCCACAGGCTCGATATTATGCTCTATTGACCTTTCCCCCACCAAAAAATTAGTCCATTGCTTTCAATTTAGCCTTCTGTAAATTCTCAGGACATGCACAGAAAAAAGCCAGATTATTGGCCAAATATCACAGGAATGTTCTTTGGCCCAGAAGCCAATAAATTCCTTGCTTCACTCTGAAATCTCATGAGCAAGCCACCACAGTTCTCTATTGCTCTCAGAACTACTGTCTGCCAGGATCCTGCAATGTTGACCCATTGGGCTATGCTTACAGTATTCAACTGCATTTCCATTTCAAAGTTCCAAAGTCTCCCTAATTTCTCACATTTATGTATCCCTCTGTCTATCTGTCTGTCTGTCTACCTATAGATATATCTCTATCTGTCTGTCTGTCTATCTATCTATCTATCTATCTATCTATCTATCTATCTATCTATCTAATCTATCTATCATCTACCTATCTATTATACCTATCATCTGTCTGTCTGTCTATCTATCTATCTATCTATCTATCTATCTATCTATCTATCTATCTAATCTATCTCTATATGGAGACTCATATCTCTCTACAGATATATCTATATACCTATATCTAGTCTTCATGTTCTTCACAGCAAGAGCCTTCTCAATGATGCCAACTTCTGTATTATTTACTTTTCTGTTCCTCATATAAAACACCATGACAGGAGTACATCAATGAAGATTTGTTTGGCTTCCAGCTCTGCATGGATAGATGTCCATAGTGGCAGGAAAGGGCCAAAAGCAGGTGCTGGAAGGTGAGAGATCACATCTCAAACTGCACCTAAGAAGCATAGAATGTACTGGAGGGGGGGCAAAGCTATGAACCCTATTTTATTTTGCTTCATTTTATTTTATTCTATTTTTGAGACACAGTCTCATTATGTAGCCCGAGCTGACCTGGAACTCACTGTGTAGACCAGTCTGGCCCCAAATTCACAGAGACCCACCTACCTCAGCATGATAAGTGCTGGGATTAAGGTTTGTACACCACACTCAGCAAGGCCATAAACTCTAAAAGCTCGCACACAGGGATGGACTTCCTCCTGCATGCCTCCATGTCCTAAGACTTCCTTAACCTCCCTAATGGCAACACCAACTGGAGAACAAGTGTTCACTGCATGAGTCTCCGGGAGATGTCATACAGTCAAGACAGCACACTTTTATACACACTTATATACTTAATTTCCTTTTCCATTGGAACCTTTGTGATCTGGAAGCAGCCAGAGAAGAGGAAATTGGCTACCTGATAAGGCCTCGAGGACGTTTGGGTCCAGAGCACACGCCATAGGATTTCTGACAGGTTTTCCTTAAGGCTCTTCAGGTGTCTAGGCTGGAAGGAGGAGGAAAGAGAAAAACTGTGAGATTCAATGGGGACAGCTGCAGGGAAGGGAAGGGGGAGGGGACAGAGACCCAGTGGTTCCACCAGGGGGCAGTAAAGGACCAAAAGCCTGACAGCCAGGGTGCTACTTTTCCAGCCATCCCTGCACTGCTACTTACAGATGTCAGTCATCTGGTCTACCCTCTCCCCTCATCCTGGCCAAGCCAGAGCCCTGTGTTCTGTTAGTGTCCATGGAGGATGTCACCAGCTAGGGACATAACCACAAAGAAAAGCAATATACAATCTACACACAGGAGAAATAGGAAGAAATGTTCTGTCAACTAGTTGGTGGGAACACATGGGAATTAATGTTAATAGGAAAGATTTACTGTATGTCTGTGACACACAGGGCTCCTCATACACACCTCATTAGGGGACCAATGTCCTCCATGGGATGAGGACTGCAGGGGGGCCCATTTTAAAGTGGAGGGAAGACCAGAAGGGTTTGCTGACACCCCAAGATTTCACAGTAATCCCAGATCAGGGATATGACCCCAAGTTGTTCTGATTGCCACCCCACCTTTTAGATATGAATCTCCACTCTCTAAAACACACAGCAGCATTTTCTCCTTTCCCCATGTGACTGTGAGTGGCTTCTCACCCACATCAGGGCCTGTGTCCTTGAACGGTTAAATTCACANGGGCCACAGTGATCTCCCAAAGTTCACATTCTCCATGTTCTGTAGGATCCTGCATCCCACCAGGGCTGGGGTCCTGTCACACCCTGTCCCTATTCCTGCTCTGGCCCATCCAGTCCTCTGCCCCCCCTCCCTAAATGTTCAGCCTTAGGCAGCTTCTAATCATCATGTGAAATAAACACTCTCTTGAAAAATTTCTGCACTGTAGATAACTTGCTGTAAGATATTTCTAGAAGCAAAGTGATTAGATCACAGAGCTTCAACATTAAACTTTTGCATAACCTGAGGTTCACTGTTGTAAAAATGAAGTGTGAGAACCCACACTCACACGGGCAGTGCACGAGGGTGGGCATTCTCCTTAGACTCACTAGTGCACAGTAGCCCTAAATAAACAGCACATCTGACTGCACATGGGGTAACCCCAGCACTGGAGAGGCTGAGGCAGGCGGTTGCTGGCAGTTTGAGGCCAGCTGAGGCTTCACNCAGAGACNCTAGTTTTAATTAAGAACAAACAGNACNGANNTCTGGGGCTAGGGCTGCAGTTCTGTGGTGGAAATTCCCTCAGTGTGTGTGAGGCCCTGTACACATCCCTAAGCACAAATGGACAAGACACCCAGCTCCTCCTGCAGGCTTGCCCAGTTCTTCCCGGCCCTGGATGCCCTATTTCCTAGGGCACTTCTCCACATCACACTTGCTACCTATCCCGCCCCCATTCCTCCCCCAGGACCAGTGGACTTGGCACGATCCTGGTAGTCAGGACCAGCTGTGCAGCCTTTTTCTCTAGAGCCCAGCAAGTGTCCCACAAGCACCTCTCATCTTCAGCAAGGCGGCAGCAGAGTGTGCTCACAGAGACCATGTGGGGTCAGAGGGGCTTGCTTTGTCCAAATGGTTGGGAACTGACAGGACAACAATAAGGAAGCAGACAGACACCCAGAGTCTACAAGCACCAGGATTTGCTCTGCTGCCTTGAGACAGAACAAGTGCAAAGAATGACCAGGTAGAAGGTAGCCATGGAGACGGGTGGGACAGAGGCTGAGACACATGGCTTCCTGGAGCTAGTTGGTTGGACCCCAGAAAGTGGGTGTACGTCTATGTCTGTCTATTCTTCAGCTAGGTACACAAGACAGAGCTCTGCCATTTTTTCCATCCCCTACAGGCTGAAGAGACAGCAGATGAGGCCCAGAGGACACAAACCTGCCACCCACTGCTCAACCTCCTTTCCAGGCTCCTAGACAAGCCACGGTCTCCTGCAGCCTCAGTTTCCACACAGCCTCACCTGGAATAACTCTTCAGAGACAGGTTGGGTGGCACACCCTCCACAACGGATAGGGCTCCTTGTGTCTCAGAAAGCAGCCTTTGTCCCCATCCTGCTTCAGTATCAGCACCCCAAGGCCAGCTCTACTGACCAGGCCCCTAGGATGGGCAGCTTTGGCCCTGCCTCCTCCATCTCTTTGTTTCCTCCATCTCTCAACGGAGTGGGCACCCACACAGACACCTTCCTTTTGCAGTTCCCTGTCCTGTCCCAAGCATTCTGTCATCCAAGGTGAGCCCTTGAATATCGGTGATCCCATTTGAGGGCTTCTCCACTCATTCTTGTGTTTAGGAAGAGCAGCCAGACCCAACCCCGCTGAGCGTCCAGATCTACTGTCCCTGAGTGCATCTATAAATTGGGTCCACACCCTCTTCTAGAGCTGTGGTGAGGAAGAGCAAGTGGGGGAACTGATCACCTTCCCCAACTTACCAAGGAATCTTGCTCTGTTCGAACTTGAGCAGAACCCAGGTCTCAGGAGTGTGCATGCTGCCACTGGCTGTGTCTGTGTGCCAACCTGACAAAGGTCAGGACTCAAAGGGAAAGGGAAAGCCTCCTCTCTGAGCAGCTCAGATCAAACAAAACCTCAGATTCAGCTTGCTGACCCCACCCTCACTACACTTCCTTGTCCACCCTCTCACAGGACCAACCTCAGGGTGACTTTCTAGATTCTTCTCTGCACACTCCATGCTGTTTGTAGGCTCTCTACGGTCTTTAAGAAAAANAGAATCTGCCACTGAAGTGGGTCATAATGCCCTTTCACAGGGGTTGCCTAAGACCATTTGCATCTCAGATATTTACATTATGATTAACAATAGTTATAAAATTACAGATATGAAGTTTCAATGAAAATACTTTTAAGTATGAGGAACTNTTTAAAGGGTTGTAGTCTTAGGAAGGTTGAGAACCACTGCACTAGATGCTCTGGGATCTACCACAGATCACTCTCCACACCTCCTGGACTCCGAATGTCCTTGTCTCTCCCCAACCACACCAGCCTCTCCTCACCCCTCATGCAGTCCTGGGTTCTGGAGTGGATGGTGCTGACAGTCGTCTGCTGAAGTTGGTGAACATGGTATTTGGAATCAACCTTTATGTAGACCCATCCTGCATTGCTTCCTCTCAGAAGTTCCCAGCATCCTCTATGGCAGAATCCACTACCTCATGTCTCACTCTCATGGCATCTTTGGTGAATGGGCCAAAATCCTCTGTGCTACCAGAGCCCTGTAACTAGAAGGCTGCTTTGTCCCAGGATAAGGGACTAAGAGGATTCAGTTATCAGGGGCCAACATAACGCTTTCACCTGACACCTGTTTTATCCTAGAGAAGTGTCATTGGCGCTTGATGGCCATGTCCTCACAGCTTTGAAGGAGTGAGAGCAGGTGACTATTCAGGAATTATACATTACAGTTTACAACACAGTTATTTCCCCATTTTATTGGAGTTTAGTAATCATTCACTAAAATACATATCTTTCTCCATTTTACAAACCAGTGTGTAATCATCACATGTACTACGGGGTTGTGCTGTGATTTTGCAGGTGGGGAGGCTGGAGTGAGGAACAAGCCGTCAGCTTTCATTCCACAACTTAGAGACTGAGTCAAGAGGCAAGCCAACAAGGAGACTTAGACATGATACACTATTGACCATGCTTCCCTGTAGAGAGTAATTTCTTTTTCCATTTAAAAAATACTTTTCTTGCCCCAATTCTGGTGGATTTTCACTGCTCGGGTTCAAGACACACCAGTGAGAAGAACAGGAGTGATCCACCTGCCAGCTCAACTGCCCTACTCCCTAGATTCAGTTCTAAAGACCCTTCCCACTGCCCCAATCAGTCCTGCCTCACCACTGTCCCCCCTGCTGCTGTGCCCCTCTCCCTGCTGGAACTCAGATGGACTCCCACTGCCCAGGAGCAGGCCATGCCAGTCAGACAAACAGCTGCAGGCCACACCAGTTAGTAGAACTGGAGCGAGCCAAGCAGGCTAGAAAAACAGGCGAACTCAGGCAGAGATTCCCTGCTGTACCAGACAGCACAACTGCCACCAGAACCACAGATAGGCAGCCCTGCAGCCGACCTCCTCCACTCACTCGGTGCCGCCAATCCCCACTCCCTGTCTCATCACCGTATCCCACCCTCCAACTCAGGCAGAGACTCCCTGCTGCACCAGAGGCCAAGATAGCTGCCAGAAGTCTAGCTCCCAATTTGGGCAGAGAATCCCTGCTAGATCAGAGGTCATGCCAGCTGCCAGATAGCCAGGCCACAAAGTCTAGAAGACCAAAGAGGACACAGAAACCAAGGAATAAAACACCCATCCAACAAAGATAAGCTCAGAAATCAGTACCTAGACCTATAACCATCCAAACCCAGATGCCTAAATGCCAGTATAAGAACATAGTCATGAACAGCCAAACCAATATGGCACCACCAGAGCCCAGTTATCCTACGACAGCAAGACCAGAATATTCCAGTGCAGCTGAAGCACAGGATAATGGCCTTGCTTTATGAAGATGATAGGATCCTTAAAGAAGGAATGAAAAATTCCCTTAAAGAAATCAAGGAAAGAGGCCATGCTGGCACAGGCCAGGGCAGGCACCACTGTGATGAACAAGTGTGTGATGGAGAGACGGGAGAGAAAGAGAATGGAGTGCTGTGTGCACTATGAAGAGCCTCAGAATTGNAGACATGAAGGCAGTGAGGAACAGCCTGATGTGAGAGGCTTGTACTGCCACCTGAGACCATGGTGATATCTGGACCTGTGCTGCCACCAAGGGCCATGTCTATAGCAGGGGTGTATGTTGATGTCTGTGCCCCATGTTACCACCAAAGGCTATATGGACCTCCTTTATCTGGGCAGCTGTCTGAGACCATGTTGATGTCTGAGTATTGAGCTGAGCTGGCCCAACCCCTCACTGGCCACCACACAGTGGTGCCAGCAGTGACCTGAGTGGGCTGACCAACTCAACTAATGCCCAGATCCAGGACTCACCCCAACACTTAACCCATTCTAGAAAATTATTATGGTCCAACCTTAATAACCTTCTTCCCAGGGGCCCAGAAGAGAAGCTACAAATGGCATGAACTTGTTTCGGGAAAAGAATCTAAGTACATCTAGCTCTTTTGCCCATCTCCTTTATTCCTCTGGGTTAAAATTCTATCAACACAGCTTCAGTTCTGTTCTCAGGCCTAGCTCCTTTCTTGCCTGATTTCTCTCTATATTTATCTGCTGTCCCCTCCAAGTTCTATCTTAATTCTCTCATCTTAGTTCCGCCCCATCTAGGTTCTCATCCATCTAGTTCTTTCCCATCNTAGCTCCTCTCCCCTTTCCTTCTTCCTCCTCTTGTTCTTCCCCATCTGGCTCTTCCTCATCTTCCATCTCATTCCTCTAGTTCTCTCTTCTAGCCTTGCAATCTAGTTCTTCCCCATCTCAGTTCTTTCCTCTCCAGTTCTTCCCCATCTAGTTCTTGCATTTTCTTTTCTCTTATCCATCTAGTCCTCCCAAGTCTCTGAGGTTCACAGTTATACACCCATGCGATAGCAATGCTCTGGTTAAAGCAAGGTCATCAGGCTTAAATTCCCTCAGGGTCAAAAGGAGGGGCAATAAGATCCACACAATAGAGCAATAATTGCCAGCCATCATCTGCAACCTAAAAGGGAAGTGACTAATGGGGAATAGAATCAACTGAGGGCCAAATTCAGTTAATATCTGAGCAAGGGGGATTTTATGTGCTCAACTATATTCTTAGAAGTGCTTAGTTGTAATGTTAGGAGTCTATCAATGACAAGTGAATATAAAACTGCCTTATTTTCTTTTGACCCCTTATCTGTCCAAGCTATCTTGGCTACTGCTTTCTGGCAGGGCGGGGGAGTGTACTCGGTGGCTGGGCAGCCTGAGTCAGCTTGATAAGAGTAGAAACCTTTAGTTCTGAGTTAATAGTTAAAGGTGGATCTAAAACTAGAGATAAGACTTTGGAAAGGAGAAAGTTAAGCTTAATTAGCACATCTGCCAGGCCTTCTCAAACAGACAGTCTGAATGTGTAAGTCTGTTCTTGAAAATCTGTGAGGTATCTCAGATAAGATACGTTTGTCCGTCCAGGGATGGTATGGCTGGATGCTGCTAATAACGATAATTACAGGGAGGCTTGACCTGGGGTTCTGGTGTGCAGAGCTGTCAGCGCAGAAGGAAGGTTATCTAAATATTCCATCAGTAGAGGGGAAATGGTGCCCAATAAATGATGGAAAAGCTACAATAGTACATGAGAATTCATAGCAGGAAACAGCTAATAATCAAAGGCCAAATATCACCAAGACTCTTTAAGCCATGGCTTTACCTCTGGAAGGCCCTTGGCTTCTTCCAGGTATAGTTTTGTCATAATCAGCTGAATCCCTACTTCATATTATTGAGGCTTGCATCAACCCATCTATGAACTGCTGGAGCATGTGAAGGGACTGGTCCTGTGGAACCATAGCCTCGGGATCTCCATGACTCAGGGCAACAGCAGGATATCCAGGAGTCTCAGAGAGGATCCACTATTGATGGTGTAGCAGAAGCCAGAGGCCTCAAAAGAGACCGATGATGACTCATTGCAATGTACATTTGCAAGAAAAGCTGTTTGGACAAAAGTGTATGCTGTGTGACACACCATGACACACCACTGCTTCTATGGCAAGGCTTTCTTTCTTCTTTTTATTAATTTTTANNTTCTATTTTTTGNTGGGAAGTTATAAGGGTAGAGGGAAGAAACAGAAGGACTGGGAAGGGAGTTGGATTGAGGTTCATGATGTGAAATTCACAAAGAATCAAAAAACTTATGGGGAAAAAAAGAAATCAAGGAAAAGACAAACAAAACTTGGATGAAAGCCACAAATTCCTTAAATAATGCCAAGAAAGCTGAGAAAAAACAAACAGGTGAAGGAAATAGTTCAAGATCTGAAAATGGAAATAGAAGTAATCAAGAAAACACAAACTGAGGGAATTCTGTAAATGGAAATCTAGTAAGCAAACAGGAACTACAGGCACAAGCATCACCAACAGAATACAAAAGGTAGAAGAAAGAATCTCAGTGGTTGAAGATACAATAAAAAAAATAGATTCATCAGTGGAAGAAAATGTTAAATCTAAAAATTCCTAACACAAAACATCCAGGATATCTGGGATACCATGAAAAGACCAAACCCAAGAAAAATAGGAATAGAAGAAGCTGAAGAATCCCAGCTCAATGGCTCAGAAAATATTTTCAACAAAATCATAGAAGAAAAATTTCCAATCTAAAGAAGGACATGCTTATAAAGGTACAAGAAGCTTACAGAACACCAAATAGACTGGACCAGAAAAGAAAGTCCCTGTGCCACATAATAACCAAAACATTAAACATAAAGAACAAAGAAAGAATATTAAAGGCTGCAAGGGAAAAGGACAAGTAACATATAAAGGCAGATCCATTAGAATTACAGCTGACTTCTCAATGGAGACTTAAAAGCCAGACAAGCCTGGACAGATGTCTTGTAGACTCTAAGAGACCATGGATGACAGCCCAGACTACTTGTACCCAGCAAAATTTTCAACCACTAGAGATGGAGAAAACAAGACATTTCATGACAAAGTCAAATTTAAACAATATCTATTTACAAATCCAGCCTTAGATAAGGTACTAGAAAGAAAACTCTAAGGCAAGGAGGTTAACTACATCCACAAAAACA
>LZPO01008077.1:83534-104466 GCA_001675575.1 Neotoma lepida
CCTTTATATAGAAATTAGAGAGATCTCATACTAGCAACTTACCAGCACACCTGAAAGCTCTAGAGGAAAAAGAAGCAAACACACCCAAGAAGAGTAGTCAGCAGCAGGAAATCATCAAACTGAGAGCTGAAATCAATAAAATAGAAACAGAGATTAACAAAGAAAGAGTTGGTTATTTGAGAAAATCAACAAGATAGGCAAATCCTTATTGAAATTAACTAAAAGACACAGAAAGAATATCCAACAAAATTGGAAATGAGAGGGGACATAAAAACAGGTACCAAGGAAACCCAAAGAATCATTACCTCATACTTCAAAAACCTACACTCCACAAAATTGGAAAATATAAAAGAAATAGATGATTTTCTCAATAGATACCACTTAGCAAAGTTAAATCAAGATCACATAAACACTTTGAGCAGATCTATAACCCCCTAAGGAAATAGAAGCAGTCATTAAAAGTCTCTCAACCACAAAAGCCTAGGGCCAGATGGTGTTAGAGAATTCTACCAGCATTTCCAATAAGAGCTAATACCAATACTCCTTAAATTATTCCACAAAATAGAAACAGAAGAAACATTGCCAAATTCATTTCATGAGGGCACAGTCACCCTGATACCCAGTACATATAAAGATTCAACAAAGAAAGAATTACAGACCAATTTCTCTCATGAATATTGATACAAAAACACTCAAGGAAAACTCCCAAACCAAATCCAAGAACACATCAAAAAGATCACCCACCATGATCAAGTAGGCTTCATCCCAAAGATGCAGGGATGGTTCAACATATGCAAATCTGTCAATATAATCCACCATATAAACAAACGGAAAGAAAAAACCATGTGATCATCTCTTTAGATGCTGAAAGGGCCCTTGACAAAATCTAACACCCCTTCATGATAAAAGTCTTAGAGATATCAGGGATAATAAATGCAAGCCTATAGCCAACATTTAATTAAATGGAGAGAAACTCCAAGCAATTCCACTGAAACCAGGGACAAGACAAGGCCATCCACTCTCTCCATATCTATTTAATATACTGCTTGAAATTGTAGCTAGAGCAATAAGACAACTAAAGGAGACAAAGGGGATACAAATTGGAAAGGAAGACGTCAAAGTATTTCTATTTTCAGATGATATGATAGTATACATAAGTGACTCCAAAAAGCCTACCAGGGAGCTCCTACATCTGATAAACACTTCAGCAAAATGGTTAGATACAAGATTAACTAAAGAAAAATCAGTAGCCCTCCAATATATAAATGACAAATGGGTTGAGCAAGAAATCAGAGAAATAACACCCTTCACAATAGCCACAAATAATTTAAAATATCTCAGGGTAACTTTAACCAAGCTAGTGAAAGACCTATGATAAAAACTTCAGCCTTTGAAGAAGGAAGTTGAATAAGGTATCAGAAGATGGAAAGATCTCCCTTGCTAATGGATTGGTAGAATTAACATAGTAAAAATGGTCATCCTACCAAAAGCAATCTACAGATTCATTGCAGTCCCCATCAAAATTCCAACACAATTCTTTACAGACCTTCAAATTTTGTGTATTATTAATGGACCAGCCTTTAATAATACACTTCCCAGGGGCCCAGAAAGGATGCTACCACCAGTGCAGGAATGAATCCTGACACACGGAGCTCTCATGTCCAACTCATTTATTCATCAGCCATCAATTCTCTGTTCCAAAAGTCTGATATGCAGCTTCAGTTCTGTCTAGGCATTCAGGGCAGGAATAAATCTAGGTACACCGAGCTCTTAGTCCGTCTACTATATTTCTCTGTGATGAAATCCTGTCTACATAGCTTTAGTTCTGTCCTGACACTCAGTTCCTCTTTATTCCTATTAACAACTAAGTCCGTATGCTTTCAGCTTCATCTTCACCCTCTGCTCCTTCATTTTCCATTTCTCCTTGCTCTCAACTCCTAGTTCTGATAAACTCTACAAGAGATCCGCCTTACCCTCTACAGAAACTGTCCTCTCATCTCTCTGGCCACGCGGTTCTGTTTCCTCTATGGAATATGCCTGTTTCTTCTTCCCCTTACCATTCTCCTTCTGTCATCAAGTCTCTCTGTCAGTTTTCTTGGGACTGATCTATATCTTTTCCCAAGCAGTAACACCTTCATGTTTATTATACAACACAAGATTGCCAGGTTCCCACCAGAAGCTTCCTGGCAATTTCATTTACAATCCAAAAGGGGAGAGAACAAGGGTGGAATCAGATAGGACAGGTGATAGGGTATAATAAAACTGCCACTATTATTCTCTGCTGCCTGTTTCCTGACAGGGTTGGGAAGAGTACTGATAGCTAGTCAATCTGCATCACAGCTTGAAGTATCTGATAAGAGGAATACCCTTTGATCTAAGAAGTTGCTCTGGGGCAGTGAGGAAGAGGGGGAGATCTGAACTTGATTTGCACAGGAAGTAAAGCTATGCATCTAGGGGATCAGGCACTTGGCCTTGGAGACAGGTTGTCTCCAAAAGGACATTTTATCTAGTTTAGGGGCTTTAGGTGCCTAGCAGCTAGTAGCTAAGGAGGATATCTACAAAAGGCAGATACCCCAAACAAATGTTAAAGGGGAGATCCAGGAGCTCAGAGGTAACAGGCTCTGTCTACATGACTTCATCCAAATACTTTGATTGTATATGCCTCAGACAGAGGTTCACACAAACACATTATAGTAGAATTATGAGCACAAGGAATTCATAGCAAGGTACAGCTGAATATTAAGCTGTGTAACACCAAATAGTCCATGTTACATGGCTTCCCACTTGACTGGTCCTTGGCCTAATCAAGGATTGTTTTATTATAGACAGCTGGACTTCTACTTCATACTCTTGTGGCTTGACACATTGAAAGGACAATATTCAACTTCATATGGAAAAACAAACAAAAAATGGCATAGCTAAAATAATCTTATGCAATAAAAGAACTTCTGGAGGTATCACCATCTGGAGGTATCTGATTTCAAGTTGTATAACAAAACTGTGGCAATAATAACCATAAAAACAGAGATGCTGATCAATGGAATTGAAGACTCAGATGTAAACCCTATAGGACACACCTATGGATACCTGATTCTTTACAAAGAAGTCAGATATACACAATGGAAAAAAGAAAGCGTCTTCAGCAAATATCAAACTATATGTCTGCATGTAGAAGAATGCAAATAGATCCATATATATCACCCTGCACAAAACTTGAGTCCAAGTAGATCAAAGATATCAACATAAAACCAGATACAATGAACCTGACAGAAGAGAAAGTGGGGAATATCCTTGAAAGCATCAACATGGGAGACAACCTCCTGAACAGAACACCAATACTGTAGGCACTAAGATCAACAATTAATAAATTGGACCTCATGAAACTGANAAGCTTCTGTGAGGCATGGGACCTCATGGAACTGAGAAGCTTTTGTGAGGCTAAGTGCCAGAGGCCATGGAATATACAGCAGATGACAACTAATATTCAACAGATTCACCCATCTGATGAATAACTCTCTGATGGGGATCCCTACTAGGCAAAGACTGTGGGGTTACTGGCTGTGGATATCATTTGTTTTTGTAATTTTCTCATGTGATTCCACAATTCCTCCCTAAAAAGAACAGCTGTGGGGTTCTTTCCACAGCCCATTTGTAGTGTGTTTTATACTTTCTGGGCACACATATATCTGTGAATGGTCAGTAAGATGATCTCTTCTTAAGCTGTATAATTTTGATGAATAGAAATAATACTAGGACATTTTTTGTAACTCAGATTGACATAGGAAAATAATAGTATTCTTAGCTACAAAGACAGCTTTTTACACATTTAGCTGACCTAAGACTTCAGACCAAATTCAAAACAGACTAACTGCCCTTGCAAAATTTGCACAAGGACAGATTCCCAGGTGTCTGTTGAACCAAGGTCAGGCACAAGGCTACTTTAACAGATATAACTCCCCATAGCAATTGACTCTCTGCATGTACTCCCAACCTCACTTTTATGATACAAGCCTCAAGGATCAGCCAACTATTTATTGTTTAGGTCCTGAATTCAATGTCACTCTCTGTGAGAAACACTGACTACTCAGAACCATGTGCTGGCTTGCTCACTGGCCAGTCAGCATGACATCCCTAGCCTGAGAGAAAGTGTGATTTTCTCATGTGTTATCAGAGTGGCTCAGACCCTGAATATGTAACTGTTATACTGTCCAGAGTTTTTCTGTTGAAGGAGATGTGTGTAGGGAGAACAGTGTAGAGAAACAGAGTTGGGTAGATGAGATGAAACTGTACAGAGATGTGTAGCCGTGTAGAGATGTGTGACTGTGAAGTAGAGAGATGTAGCTGTATAGAGATGTGCAGCTGTGTAGAGATGTGCAGCTGCATAGTAGAGAGATGTAGGTGTGTTAAGATCAATTCATGTGAGTCTATTTAATGGGTAATTCATATTTATTAAGGTATAAATTGAGGAAATATATTCACAAACACAGAACTGAGTAAAAATGTGAAGTCATTCTCTGTTCTGTCCAGGAGCAAATGCTCCTGGCCGTCCAGTGTTTAATCACTCTACTAATAAGAAGAATATGACCCCTCTCCCTTTTCTTTTAAGAGGTCATGCATGAAGGCAAGAAGCACTGCCTCTTTCAGACTGTATAGCCCAAGATAATAGGTGGAGCAAATATCACTATACTTCCTCTTTTTGTCTAGATAAGAAGGTTCTAAACCTAATACAAACTATATACAATAAGAATGATTATCAAGTATTGTCCAGGAGAAATAAATATAAATAAAAATGGAAATATAACCAATAAGACAGCATCAAATAAGAAACACATACTAAATGTCCAGACCATAGGAAGATAGCAAATTACAGAGACTACTCCAATGGCTGTCCTGTCTTGAAGAATCTAACTCTAGTACCTAATATGTTCTTAGAGAGGATTGTAACTGTAACAATCTAGTCTTCAACCCCATCAAAGACCTGATAAGGAAAATAATATTACCTGAGGAAACAGGAAGTGCAAGCAAGCAACTTCTAAAAAAAAAGCAGGAAATGACAGAGACAGCTGGCTGCCTAAACAGTCACCCAGTGTTTCTCTGCAAAGTTGGGGCATCCACTTTTGGCTATAAGCCTAGAGTATCTGACAGACCATTTTTAGAAGCAGGATATTTGAAAGACCATCTTACCCTGTCTTGTCAAGCTTCAGAGGTTGTTTTTCCTTGTGTCCTGCTTGTCCAGAATGGACAGCATGCTTACTCTCAGCAGCCGATGCAAGGGCAGTTCTTTGCCCAACAGGCAATTTTTTTTTTTTTTTGCCCAGAAGAAGACAAACTCCATATGGAGTGTCTTCAATGCCCAAAGTCCTCTCAGGAGTAGATTGGTACTGCCAGGAGGAATAATGTCTCACATCAACAGAATTCTAAGTTATCACAACATTTAAATGCCATAATCTCCAGGTCTATGAGGTATTTGAAAATCACCTATCCATCTGACATATATTTCTGTATATCTAGAAAACCTAACTAATATAACTATAAATATGACAAGCATAGGTAACTAATATCCTCCAATTATTATCAACCTAAACAGCCTAAAGAGTAAAGCTTCACATTATAAAAATAAACAATCTACAAACAGATGTATAGTATAGTATAGTCAAAGTCATGACAATATACAATATACAATATACAAAAATATTTTTATCAGAGGTAGAAATGTATAGTGCTCTTGTATAATATTAAAAGGACCAGCTTTATTAATATTATACATCCCAGGGGCCCAGAAGGGAAAGTACACAACAGCAAGATTAATATTTCAGGAAATGAACCTAAGTACACCAAGGTCTATGTCCATCTACTTTATTTCTCTGGGATAGAATCCTATCTATACAGCTTCAGTTCCGTTCTCAAGCCTAGTTCCTTTCTGTTTAATTATCTCTATATTTATCTGCTGTCCCCTCTGAGTTTTATCTTAATTCTCTCCTCTAAATTCTGCCTCATCTAGGTCTTTCTCATCTCATTCTTATCCATCCAGTACTTTTTCATCTGGCTCTTCCCCATCTTCCATCCTGCCCTCAAGTTCTCTCTCTAGTTTTCCTGCTCTCTTCTCTGTCTCTCTTCCACAGCTCTCTCAATCTAGAATAAAACTGCTTTTTTTATCCCTTTGACCCTTATCTCTCCAAGCTATCTCTGCTCCCGCTATATCTGGTAAATGTGTTTGGTTGCTAAGCAACTTGGCTAGGCAAATTCCAACATAGCTAGATGTACCTATAAGTTGGAATCCTATAGTTCTGAGTTAATTGTTAAGGGTAGATCTAATATTAGAGATAAGACTTTGGAGAGGAGAAAGTTAAGCTAAATTAGCACATCTGCCAGGCCTGAATTCCTGCAAGGTCAGAAAGGCAGGTAAGAATTTTCCTCAAGCAGTGACCATCAGGCTTTCTTTTACAACCCAAAATGGGAGTGGTAAAAGAGGTCAGCTGAGTGCAATGATGGGTTAAAAAGGGAATTTATGCGCTCAGTCCACATTCCTAGAAGTTACTAGGTAAGAAGTTAGGGGTCTATAAAGTTTGTAAGGCTGTAAGAAAGGAGGGTCTCACCTTAAATTGCACAAGAAATAAAGCTATCTATCTGACCTAGGAAACAGGTGTTTTGTTTGACCTTAGATGCTTAAGTCTGTTCTTAGAGAGTACAGAGGTATCTCTGATATTCCTCTAGTAGAAGGGAAATGGTATCCAGTAAATGATGGAAAAGCTACAATAGCACACAAGAAATTCATAGTAGGAAACGGCTAATAATCAAAAGCCAGTATCGCCAAGACTCCTTGAACCTCAGTTTGACCTCTGAAAGGCCCTTGGCTTCTTCCAGGTATTAGCTTTGTCATAATCAGCTGAAATCCTACTTTATAGATTTTTGCGGCTTGCAGCATAGTGCAGTGTGACAATAATCCTTAATATGTATCAGTATACAAAATACCTTAAACAGAGGTAGAACATATATGTATGTACAGTAGACAATATAATTTTATATTTGTATCAATATACAAAATATTTCAAACAGGAGTAAGAATATATGTACAATATGACAAACATAGTTTTGTATTTGTAACAATATACAAATCTTAAATCCATACCAATACAAATTATCTAAAGCTGATAATTACTGATTTAGTTTACAAGTAGATACAATAATGTACTTTATTATCCTATCTATTCCCCTTTTTTCTTTTCATAAGGAGAATCCTGAGTCTAAACTTTATCATTCCATAACTTATAACCAACCCCTAACAAATGACAACTGTCTATAACCCTGAGAAAACAAAATCTTTTGGGAGATGGGTGTCGTTTTCTTAAAATTGCTTTCTGCTGTCTAGGGTGCAATGGTATCTCTGTGGGATCCTGTAAGAAAGCTAAAACAATCATTAAGTCACAAAAGGACTAGCTGTAACATTTGTAGCCAGTCTCAGAGTAATGGATAAGGTTTATCTGAAGTTCTGGCTAGTAGTTTAATATAATGGACCATCTTATCTTGGAACTGTCCTGAAGAGTTTGCTGTCCAAAGCCGATCATTGAGTGGTGTTCATTAGCTCAATGGCATCATTATGGACTGGGTAGAGTCATTGTAGGACCCCATCTTCCTTCTGGAGACTTCAGAGATTGCTATTGGAAAGATTTATTTTTTCACTGTGGAAAACTTGAACATTATTAATATCAAAATGGAAAGTTTAAGTTTTAAGATGTCATGATATCTAAAGAAATGTTCTAAAGAATTAAGAATAGGCATGGAGAGAAATAGAATCTTGACAACAATAGTCCCTAGATTATTGGTTTTCTTCTGTCCCACACCAGTTGGCTCTTCTGATATGAGACAGAATCTCTTAAGTTTTTCTTTTAGCAACATGCTTGGGTTTAGAGAAGGAGAGAGCCACACTCCAACTCTAAAGCCAGGTTGATTTATGATTGAGTTGTAGAATTTGACTCTCTGTATGTATTCCCAACCTCACTTTTATGATACAAGGTTCAAGGTTCAGCCAACTAACTGTTTATTGTATAGATCCTGAATTTCAATGTCACTCTCTGTGGGAAGCACTGACTTGATGGTGATGTTCTTCTGTATGCTGTAAATATGTGTTGCTCTGATTGATTGATAAATAACATGCTGATTTGCCAGTAGCTAGGCAGGAAATATAGGCGGGATAAGCAAGCAAGGAGAATTCTGGGAAGAGGAAGGCTGAGTCAGGAGACTTCAGCTGCTGCCGAAAGAACAGGGAGCTCTGTGTAGAATGGAAAAGAGTCCAAAACACCACCTGGAAACTCTGCACAAAGACAGGGTGTGGAGAGCACAACCAAGCACAACGCTGCCCAGAATTTGGTGTCTGGGTATGTCTTGCACCAAATCGGAGGAAGGAGAGACTTTCACTTTCAATTGCTGGATATGTTGGGCAGACAGTTGCTTCTTTTTTTTTTTAGATTTTTAAATTCATTTTACATACCAACCACAGATCCCCTCTCATCCCTCATTCCCCCCCCCACTTTCTGCCCTCACTCTTCATCCCCTCCTCCAACACGGTAGTTCTTCCATGGGGGGACAGCTAAGCCTGGTACATTCAGCTGAGGCAGGACCAAGCCCCTCCCTGCTGCATCAAGGGTGAGCAGGGTGTCCAACCATAGGTAATGGGAACTATAAAGGCAGTTCATGCACCAGGGATAGATTCTGATCACACTGCCAGGGGCCCCTCAAACACACCCAGCTACACAACTGTCTACCGTATACAGAGGGTCTAGTCTGGTCACATGCGGGTTCCACATCTGTAGGTCTAAAGTTCATGAGTTCCTTTGAACTTGGTTCAGTTGTCTCTGTAGATTTCCCCATCATGATCTTGACCCCCCTTGTTCATATAAACCCTCTTCCCTCTCTTTGACTGGATTCCCAGAGCTTGGCCTGGTGCTTGGTTGTGGATCTCTGCATCTGCTTCCATCAGTTACTAGATGAAGGCTCTATGATGACAGTTAGGGTAGTCACCAATCTGATTACCAGGATAGGCCAGTTCAGGTACCCTCACAACTACTGCTAGTAATCTAATCTGGAGTCATTCTTATAGATTCCTGGGAATTTCTGTAGCACCAAGTTTCTCCCTTAACCCATAATGTCTCCTTCTATCAAGATATCTCTTTCATTGCTCTCCCACTGCATCCCTCCCCCAACTCAACCATCCCATTCCCTCATG
Source organism: Neotoma lepida (assembly GCA_001675575.1). Taxonomy (NCBI): domain Eukaryota; kingdom Metazoa; phylum Chordata; class Mammalia; order Rodentia; family Cricetidae; genus Neotoma; species Neotoma lepida. The sequence goes on from LZPO01008077.1 coordinate 92,758, forward strand.
TTCTCACCCGCCTCTCCTCCCCTCTATTGCCCCCTTCACCCCAGTTTACTCATGAGGATCTCATCTGTTTCCCCTTCCCAAGGTAATCTGTATGTCCCTCTTAGGGTCCTCCTTGTTTCCTAGCTTCTCTGGAGCTGTGGGTTGTAGTCTGGTTATCATTTGCTTTACATCTAGTATCCACTTATGAGTGAATACATACCGTGTTTGTCTTTCTGAGTCTGGGTTACCTTACTCGGGATGTTTTCCCTTCCAGCTCAATCAGGGGAAGATTTTTCAGTAAGTTGTGGTCCTCTTAAGCTCCCCTACCTGCTCCTCCTCCCAGCAGCTCTTGTAGAGAAAGAAGTTCAAGGTCAGAATCAGCCCAGGACACAGTGTAGACTTACAGCCAAGATGGGCCCTGGTTGTCCCTCTCTCCCTCCCTGCCATAAGCACAAGAAAAAGTAGAAACCTCTCAGATGAGATCACCAAGGTCCTTAGGGCTCTGGCCTAGTGCCAGTCTGATTAACCTGGCCAGCAGGCTCCCAGGGGAGGTGGCTGTTGAGGGTCCCCACTCTCTAGACCCTGCAGTTCATGTGTTCTGTGTACCTTGAGGTTTGCCCAGAGTAGTGATTGCTGCCAAGATCAGAAGGGACAAAAATGGCTAGTGAGATGCAAGATGCCCAGGGGTTGTCACACACACACTGTCACTGAACATGTGTCTGTGCAAGACTCTGGGGGAATCTGAGTCTTCTTGAGGATTCTGTGAAACAGACTAAGCAGGTAGGTGGCAGATCTGTCTCCCCTGGGCCTCCCCAGCCTCTGCCCAGCCTGTGAGGGGTGAAGAAGGAAGACAGGCTGTCCTGTGTTTGGGTGAGTAGGGTACCATATGGGGCAGGTAGGGACAAGTTGCACAACCACATATTCTGCACTATTAACTCTGTAATTACAAGGACAAAGGCCAGACCACAGGTGAGGGTGGAGGAGATTATCTCTGTGCCTGTAAAAGCAGAAAGTCCAATAAACCTTAAGGTTATTATTATTGTTGTTGTTTTAATCCACACCTTTTCCTGGAATGAGGCTGTATTCTCAGAAGCTAGTGGCTCAATGTCCAAAGAATGAATCCAGAGCCCAGAGAGTGGCAGGCTGGGCACATGGAATGAGGTGGTCCTGGTTGGCCCTGGCACCTCATGGGACTGGGTTACATTGCCTGTGAGGGAGAGACTCAGCACATTCCTGGAGTTCTGGAGACTGCTTGAGGGGGCAGAGGGAGAGAATGGAATGAAGGGAGGGGCTGCAGTAGACAGGAGACCCTCTGTCCAGGGTGCATGGACTTAAACTTGCCCTGGGAGCTAGTTAAGGATTATCAGGTTCATACTGTCCTGAGCCCCTGACTTCTTGTCCTAGGAAGATTTCCCACAGCCACAGGGAATCGAGACTTGTTGAGAGCCTCTACTCTGCCCCACTGAACAGCTTGTGCACAGCTAGGGAAGGGGGCTCCCAGCCTGGGCTTCTATCTGGCCATCAGAAGGGAAGGGCTGGGGCCACCTACACTTCCTCCTGGCTTACATCCACCAGATGCCAATGTTAAGAGGCTCTGTGTACGGCAGACTAGCAGGAGGGCTTAAGGGAAAGTTGAAGGACAGCTGGCTTTTCCTTTCTCTTTCCTTCATTTCTTTTGTGGTACTAGGTATCAGCCCCAGGACCTAGGCACTGGACAAGGGCTATAACACTGGGCTCTGCCACCAGCTCAGAGACACACAGAAACAGGAAACTCAGAGTGCAGACATTTCACCCAAGTATAAGATCATCCCAAATGCCAGTCTTTCTGCCTAGCAGCCTCTGAGGTCCTGTAGCCTATAAAACAAAACACAAGAAGTAGGGACACAGCACTCTTGTCACATGGCACCTTTAGCAAGAACCCCTACCATCACCCCCCTTGTGTCTGGGTGCTCACAACTGGATCACTCAGTCATTGTGTTACTGACTCCAAATCTGGAAACTCATGTCTGGAAGAAACAAGGTCCAAAAGGAAGGACAAACTGGGGAAGCATGGCTTCTACACTGAGTGGCCAGGCACCTGTGGCCTGCACAGTCACTCTCCTACTGAGGTAAATTAAGACCTGCAGCCAAACCTGGATTTCCCCAGGAATGGCCAGGGAAGCTGTGGGTAAGGCAGCAAAAGGAAGCTTTGGGTGTCCTGACAGGGATGCCTTGCCACCGCCTGGCTTCACTCCTTCCTCCCCACATGACAGAAGCAACAGGTTCTGAGTAGTCAGTGTTCTCCTGTCCCAAGGTAAGGGACACGCCTGTCATCAGTGAGCCTGAGTGGTTATTCTAGGTGATGGAAAAGTCTCACATTGGAGATCCAAGGCTTGACCAGGATGCTAGGAAGAACCCACCGTAGGACCAGGGCTTTACATGGGAAGCTTGAAGGAGTGTCTTAATGTGTGCTGTAGAAAGTGAGGGCCAGTTGTATCCACTGCATCTGTGAAAATCCTGTCTGCAGACAAAGAGCAGGAGGTAAAGCTGTACTTAGCGAAGAATAGCACTCATTCTTTCTCTCTAAGGCAAGGTGCCTCAGTATATTTGAGACTAGAAGAAGCTTACTGTGCAGACATAACTTACAAAGACAGATATATATGTAGTGCACAGTAGGAGGTTGGGAAGGTCAGAGGATGACCCACCAGCTTTCATTTCAGGCCAGAACTTCCTGTTGCATCATAATAAGGTGTCATCTTGCAGCGGGACAAGGCAAGTGTGCAGATTCAGGGTTTCTTCCTCTCTTCACAGAATCATGAGCCCTAGTATGGTAGCCCAGACCCATGCACCATATTCCTCAGTTAGCATTGACTATCACCATTGCTACACACAGTTCCCACCCCAGGTGCTGGAACATTTCTTCTCATCTCTCCAGAGTGGACTCAGACCCTACTCATGGCTGTCTCCAGATGATCATCTGTTCCATGGACCTAACAGGACAGGAGGGCTCAGCTCTGGCTAGGGTGATGGAAGAATGAGGGAAGGTCCAGGACTGAGTGCTTACTCAGTAGAGCCAGGGGCAGTTACTCTTTGACCTTACTTGCTCTGCTAACCCAGAGAGAACTATGAGACACCAGCCTCCATTGAAGCTGTCACCACTTGATCTTACAGTTGGTTTTTCTCTTCCTTTTATCCAGGAGTCACAGATAGCTGTGAGAAGAACCTGAGAGACCCCATTCCTGGCACTTGGGACCCTGCAGCCCTCATGGCCTCCAGAAGTATGGACTTCTCTTTTCTGGCTGTTTCCTGAATGTGGTCTCAGTGTGGACCTTCACACTGAGAGCCTGTTGAGTTGAGGATAGAAAGAAAGTCCCCAAAATGAATTAGCAGGAGTATCCCCTACCTGAGTAGAAGGAGTTCTCCTTCCTGGCTCTGTCTTGGGGGGGTCATGCTTAGCAAAACCTTCCTCCCTCCTTTGCCTCTCAAAGGGGTTAGGCCAGCCTGGAGAAGTGGAGCACATCAGGTCATTTGGCTTAGTGACAACTCCCAAAGTCTGAGGACATTCCAAAGTCCCCACCACACAGGAAAACACTTGTCTGTGGTCTTGTTCACACCAGGTTTCACATGCTTGGCAGCTCCTGTGAACGAGCCCTTCATCTCCTATAAAATCTCACTACAGTGAATGCATGAGCAAGGGTTCCTGTAGCTGTAATTAAACACTGTGACCAAAGCAACCTCAGATGAAGGGGTTTATTTCACAGCCACTTCCACACCACAGTTCATCAGCAAAGGCCGTCGTGTCAGGAACTCAAGGAGGTTAGGAGCCACAGCAGGACCTGATGCAGAGGCCATAGAGAAACAGCGCTCACTGGCTGGCTCTTTTTAGTTGTAACTCTGTATAATATCCAAATGGCAGAGTCAACACCAGTCTGTCTTGAAGTCTCCTCTGGCAATAAAATTAATCTAAAACTCTTCAATTTTGCCTCAGGCAGATTCATAAGACAGAGGCAGAAAGCAGACAGATTCTTTGCCAAAATATCACAAAAGATGGTTTCTAGCCTGGTTGCTAAAATTATTCCCCTCTGAAACATCTTGAGCTGGACCTCCATAGACCACATTGCTCTCAGCACTGCTGTCTTCCAAGCTCCTACTAGGAAGGCCCATTAACCCCCACTTAAACTGTTCAACCACTTTCCTAGTCCTGAGCCCCAAAGTCTTCCACATTCACCCACAAAACATCATGGTCAGGCCTGTCACAGCATTGGCCCACTCCCTAGTGACAACTGCTGTTTTAGGTAGTTTTCCATTGCTGTGCTAAGATACCAAGACTAAAGCAGCTTGTAGAAGAAAGTATTTAATGGGGGCTTACAGTTTCAGAGGACGAGCCCATGACCCCCATGGCAGCAGGCAGGAACGTGCTGGAGCAGTAGCTGAGAGCTTCCATCTGATCCACAAGCACAAGGACTGTCTCTTATACACATCTAGATGTGTATAAGAGACAGGGAGGAAGTAGGAAGACAATGCACAGGAGCAATAGCCAAGAGCTTCCATCTTGATCCACAGGCACAAGGCAGTGAGAGAGCACTAACTGGGAATGGTGTGGGCTTTTGACAGCTCAAAGTTCATCCTCAGTGATATGCCTCCTCCAACAAGGCCACAGTTCCCAAAAAGATCCACCAAGTGAGGACCAAGCATCCCAATATATCAGCCTATGGGGACCATTCTCATTCAAACAACCACAGCTAGCCTTACTTTTCCTACGTGCAATTAGTTCTGACCTTATAATTCTGTTTTCTTTGACATGCTGCCTTTGTCCAACAAACTAATGTCACAACCCTCTGAGGAGAAATTGAAAGTCCCATTCTTGGGCTCTGATGCCTGTGTTGACATGTAAGAACCTTAAAGCAGATGGAAGTCACTTTGCAAAGTTGTCACATTCTGAGGATAAAAGAGATACCCTTTAATCGTTCAGAGCAGAAGACATTTGATTTCTTTGCATAGCACCATGACACCTCCCTGGTCCATGAGTCTTCCCAGGTGCCGTACCCTGATCCCTCAGGCTGAGGCCTTGAACCAAAGACCTCTGTCTCTCTCAGTTCTGAAAGCCAAGGTCCATGGTGAAGGAATGGCAGGTTGGTTGTGGTGAGGGCACTCTTCCTGGTTTGTAGCAGCAGTCTGCTAACCGAGAGTCTGCACACAGCCTCTCCTGTGTGCATGGAAACAGAGAGGTGGGAAGAGACCAGGTGGAGGAAGGGACACACAGACACAGAGATCAATGATGACAGGTAAGTAGATAGATCAGCAGTTCTCAACCTGGGGTTATCATATCTTCGGGAGTTGAAAGATCCTTTCACAGAAGTCATCTAAGACCATCAGGAAACACAAATATTTACGTTATGATCCATAACAGTAGCAAAAGTACAGTTAGGAAGTAGCAATGAAAGTAATATTATGGTTAGGTGTCACCACAACATGAGGAACTATATTAAAGGGTTACAGCATTAGGAAGATTGAGAACCACTGAGATAGATAGATAGATAGATAGATAGATAGATAGATAGATAGATAGATGATAGAAGATATATATATAGATAGATAGATGATATAAAATAGATAGATAGATGATAGAAGATAGATAGATAGATGATACAAGATAGATAGATAGATGATAGATACAAGATAGATAGATAGATGATAGAAGATATATATATATATAGATAGGTGATATAAAATAGATAGATAGATAGATAGATAGATAGATAGATAGATAGATAGAAAGATAGATAGATAGATAGATAGATAGATAGATAGAAGATAGATAGATAGATAGATAGATAGATAGATAGAAGATAGATAGATAGATAGATAGATGACATTATACACATGATGTCTATTCTTTTTGTTATCAGCTCCAGTACCACACTCCCAATGATTAGGGACGCATATTTATGACATCACCTAATCGTGGTTACCTCACTTTCTTAAAGGCCCATCTCTAAACCTGCAGTAAGGCCTTTTATACATGAATTGAAGGGCACAACTCATTCCCTAGCATTGCTGACTCTATCAGGTACCCAATGGCAGATGCTGAATACCTTGGCTTTTAAATGCCATATACTCTTTGCCATTTAGCCTTTTCCATACTGTCCTCTGACCTCATTCTGTTTTTTCCCAAGTATTGAGGAAATACTTCATCCAGGAAGTCACTGATTATCTGCAGGACTCAGCAAGCAGAAGAGACCTGCAGCTCCTGTTGGCCAAAGATGAGGCCTGGAAGGTGTTGATGGCAGAGGCTGAATTGTCCAGGTCATCNCCACGGAACCCCTAGAATGTCCCCAGTTTTGCTCTGATCCACATCCCTGTGCTCATCTACAGAGTTCCCACTGGGCAAATATTTGGAAGTGAGGCCACAGACCTTGAGTGAAGACATCTTTATCATGTGNCTTCACTANTGTGTNTCTTCACATGACTTCACACACTGACACCTGTGGACTAAGAACCGTGGAGTGTCTGTGATCATCAAATGTTCCTGTAGAATGCAGAGTCCTGCACGTAGNNAAATACTTTCCCATTGGTCTATAACNTAAGTCTGTGGTTTGAAGGAGATAGGTCGTGGGGAGCCCATCTTACAGTGGAACAGGCTGTCTTTCTGATGCGCTGACCTCTCCTGTTACAGAGATGAGGAAGCTGCACTGTATGAGGCTCTGAAGCTGCTCCTAGAGCTCCCAGCTGTGGAGGACAAAGAGAGGCTTCAACGAGAGCTGCAGGACAGGAAGAGGTTTGTGGAAGCTTTTCCTCACTTGAAAAGGAAGCTGGAGGGAAACATCAGGAAGCTCCGAGCTCTGGCTGACCACCTTGACCAGGTGCACAGGAGCTGTACCATCTCCAACGTGGTGGCCGACTCCACTAGCACTGCCTCTGGAGTCCTGGGCATCCTGGGTCTAGCTCTGGCACCTGTGACAGCAGGGGGCAGTCTGCTGCTCTCAGCCACTGGGTTGGGGCTGGGGGTAGTGGCTACTGTGACTGGTGCTGCCACTGTAGTTGTGGAAGAAAGAAGCAAGTGGTCAGATGAAGCTGAAGCCAAGCGCCTGCTGTCAGACACCATGGACATTTGGAAGACGGTTCTTGACCTGGGTAAGAGTACACTCGCCCTTTCTAAAAGACCCTATCGTGTTCTCAAACAATTGAAAACCTTGGGACAAAACATCCGTGCCATTAGGGTAGCTAGAGCCAACCCTCACCTAGTGACAGATGCCAAGGTCTTCATGACTACTGGAAGAATCCCTGCCCGACGAGCTAGTCAGGTGCAGAACGTCTTTGAAGGCACTGCTCTGGCAATGACCAAAAAAGCCAGAATCAGGGGTGCCGCCATTGCAGGTGTCTTCCTTGCACTGGATGTGTATTGCCTNGGAAGAGGTTTGTGGAAGCTTTTCCTCAGTTGAAAAGGAAGCTGGAGGGAAACATCAGGAAGCTCCGAGCTCTGGCTGACCACCTTGACCAGGTGCACAGGAGCTGTACCATCTCCAACATGGTGGCTGACTCCACCAGCACTGCCTCTGGAGTCCTGGGCATCCTGGGTCTAGCTCTGGCACCTGTGACAGCAGGGCGCAGTCTGCTGCTCTCAGCCACTGGGTTGGGGCTGGGGGCAGTGGCTACTGTGACTGGTGCTGCCACTGTTGTTGTGGAAGAAAGAAGCAAGTGGTCAGATGAGGCTGAAGCCAAGTGCCTGCTGTCAGACACCATGGACATTTGGAAGATGGTTCTTGACCTGGGTAAGAGTACACTCACACTTTCTAAAAGACCCTATTGTGTTCTCAAACAATTGAAAACCTTGGGACAAAACATCCATGCCATTAGGGTAGCCAGAGCCAACCCGCACTTAGTGACAGATGCCAAGCTCTTCATGACTACTGGAAGAATCCCTGCCCGACAAGCTAGTCAGGTGCAGAATGTCTTTGAAGGCACTGCTCTGGCAATGACCAAAAAAGCCAGAATCAGGGGTGCCGCCATTGCAGGTGTCTTCCTTGCACTGGATGTGTATTGCCTTGTAAAAGACTCAATGCAATTGTACGATGGAGCAAAGTCAGAGTCAGCCGAAGAACTGCGGGCCCTAGCTCAGGAGCTGGAGGAGAAGTTGACGGAGATTGCCCAGATCCACAAGACCCTCCAGGTGCCTTGTCACAGCCCCCCCTCCTCCACCCCGAGCTACATGGAGGTCAGTGGAGATGACCTGGACAGATTAGAGGCACTGAGCCATCTTGTGAGAGGAGGAAAGGAGTAGTTAGTTTTAACTGTCATCTTGACACCATCTAGAATCATGTCAGAAGATGTCTCACTGAGGGATTGTCTAGCTCAAGTTGTCCCGTGGGCATGCTTGGGAGAGATTCTTCTGCATGACCCTAATTGAGATGGGTGAATTCCTCCACCGTGGGGTGCACTATTCTCTGGGTATAGGTTCTGAACTGTATAAGAAAGCAGGCTGGGCACCAGTAAGCACGCATGCATGAATTCATTTCCCATTGCTCTGGACTGTGGATGTGCTGTGGCTATCTGCTTTGAGTTCCTGCCTTGACCTCCTCACAATGATGGACTACAGCCTGGGACTGTAAGCAGAATAAAAGCTTTCTCTTCTCACTGGCTTTTGTCTGGTATTTATTCCAGTAGCCGAAGTGAAGGTTGGGAAAGCAGAGAGTGTGGGGATTAAGTCTACATAACCAAGTGTTGCGGAGTTTGTAATTCTGTGGCTCATGAATGGCTAGAAGGTCAAAGAAAGATGTGACTGCAGCCTGAACTGAGGGACCAGAGAGGACTAGAGATGATGGGAATGAGTCTAAAACAACACAGTGACTTGTGGGTTTGAACAGAGAGGGCTGTGCAGGAGCAAGTAATGAGAACTCAAGGAAACCGAAGGGCTGGGAGTAGGAGGCTCCACCATCTCCCTCCCCACAGGACAATGTGCTGTGAGCCGAAGTCCTTTATGTCCAGCTTCAACTGTACCAACTCCCCCTTTGACCATTAGGCAGCTCCCATATGATGACAGAGATGCTGAGGATGATGCTGAGGATGGTGGTGGTGACAGCACAGTGGGTAGAGCTCTTGACAAGCAGCCAGCCCATGAAGGGGACAGGGTGACAGGAAGGACCAATGAAATTAAAACTATTCTCCAGGTGTCAAGCTGGATCAGTAGTTGATTTGGGGAGAGAAGGGAAGCCATGTTTGAGTAAGAGTTCAAACAAGTTATGAGGTGGATATATCAGCTAGTTTGTGATCATGAGACTCAGCCTGTGAGTCTCGGCCCCTCTCAACTGAGGAGGGGGAGATAAGTGAGAGATGTCTCAAATCAACTGACTCTGCTTGCTTACATGTTATCTATAAACTTTGGTTAAATAAACATTGCTGACTGTTGGGGAAAACTGTAATACTTAACAACCAACAGCACAAGAGAAGNTGGCATGAGACCAAACAGGCACAAAGTGCCAGCTTGCCCTGATTGTAATCTTTATTTTTTTATCTTTAAAGATTAAATTTATTTGGAGAAAGCCAAAACTCTCTCAACCCAAAGAACAGGATTTTACATCTCAAGGTGTCTCCTAAGTAATGTCTACAGATTACAAATCATTTTCACAGACGATAACTTTGTACAAGTTTTATATGTATTCAGGAGCTTAAAACAACCCCTGTTTTATTTTAACAGAGGAGCAAGGTAGGAGAGTGGGACAGAACCACTTTCTCTTGGATGCAATTATTTGAAGAAAAATAGACAGAGGGCAAACTACCTTTCATTGTCCACGACCACATTCAANCACGGGTATCTCTCTAAAAGCCCACTCTCTAGCTACTGGTCATCAAGTCCACTGGATAAGCTCTTTGCTATGCCCCCTGCAGCAGCACACTAAACCAACACTCCTGCACAGTAGGCTTAGGGCTCACATGGGAGAACAAGGTATCATTTGCCCGCAGGTACCCTGACTTCCTGCAACAGGAACACCTGCCATCTTTGGAGCTGATGCCNACAGTGGTGCACATCAAAGCACACAGGTCAAGCTACTGTGTTGCCAGGGAAACCAAGACCTTCAACTGTTCTTCCCATTATGCTCTACTTTAAAAGGAAGTCAAGAAACCAACTCTCCTAAACAGAAAACCACACACCATCTAGGTCACATGATAGACCCGGGCTCTGTCGTGGGGTTCCAGTAAAAGAAACTTATAATGTTGTGGGGCATCCACCAGAGAAGACTGCTCAGACACGGGTCTAAGTCAATAGAAAATCTTTATGAACTGGCCAATGACTACATTGGGTGTTTAGGATCGCAGTGTAGCCCTGAGCCTTTCTCAGGGTGAGCTTTTAAGCACAAAAACCATATCCTGGGTTGACATAGTTAGAACAGTTAGAACAGTTAGCCAGGAGCAGAACTACAGAAGAAAAAAAGCAAGGTTAATACATTTAGAGACTTTGAGAACCATAGACTTTGATGGATTAAGTCTTTGTTTCCATTTTGTCAGGTGGTGCTGTCTATGTGCTGAGTTTTATGACCTGAATGATGCTTTCATCATGGAGTCAGTTGTGTTAAGGTTGGAGGCCCACTAAGATCTGGGGGGGCCTGTTACAATAGAAACCTGAAAACACCCAAATCAAGGTTGAAAGACTCCAACTCAAATCTCCCTATTTACACACCCCTATTCCCCACCCCAGTCCAGCAGCTGAAATACTCTGACCTCCAGGGGTGAAGACAGTAGGAAAACCAGACAGGAGCAGGAATCAAAGATGTCAGAGATATGGTTCCCTTAAGTAACGCGGTGATTCCTCAGGCCATGGCTTCTGGTGGCCAAGATGAAATGGCTTTGATTTCCCCAACTTGTGGGTCTCTGCTCCCTCTCTCTCCCTCCCCCCACTCTCTTTCTCTCCTAGTACCCCAATGCCCATCCTAGTACCCAATGCCCATCCTAGTACCCCAATGCTGATCCTAGTACCCCAATGCCCATCCTAGTACCCCAATGCCCATCCTAGTACCCCAATGCCCATTCTTGTACCCCAATGCCCATCCTAGTACCCAGATGCCCATCCCAGTACCCCAATGCCCATCCTAGTACCTTATGCCCATTCTAGTAACCCAATGTCCAGCCTAGTACCATGATGCCTATTCTAGTACTGGTCTTAATCTTAACCATCTCCATATCTCCAAAGTGATCATCACCTCTCCTAGGTGGATGGCCATCAAAACTGTCTGTGGTGATCTGTGCCCTCCAGTCTGCGTCTGTTTTGTCAGAATCTTGATTTCTACCTTGATTGAAAGAACAGTCATTCTGTCTTTATCTTATGCTTTATCCTAAGATCAGCAAAGCCCCCTCCAGGCCTCCTGTTATCTAAAGACTCCTCACTGAGACACAGGGCACTGAGCAGGGAACCCAGGTCCTCTAAGTCACTGCAGCCAAAGCCTTTCAACCTGTCTGGATTGCTGGGTTCATGAGGTAAGTGTGCTGCACTGATTTTAGTTTCTGGAGAATTCCTTAGGTTTTTCTGTCCCATCTTCATAGGGCAGATTCCTTAGGAAAACAGTGGAGAGTAACAATTTGGAAAGACCGCTTCAGTTGACATTGGGTTCCCAAGCAGTGCATGGAGCAGTGGAAAGGGTGCAATGACCAATCAGAGGGGCCGAAACACATCCTTGTCATTCCCATGTATGGGCACATCTCTGCCAGATCATCTGATTCATCAGTTCAGTCGACTGGTTTGGGGTCAAAGGTGCTTCC
>LZPO01008077.1:107578-118781 GCA_001675575.1 Neotoma lepida
AAGGACCCAGCAAACATTATTTAATTAAAAGTCCCCTTGGTCAGTGTTGGACAGAAGGGAAAATCCATTCTGTCCAGGTGGAACTAATTCCCACCCTCACAAGGTCCAGGGGGGGTTCTATTTTTTTCAGAGAATGGTAGGTTTTGAGTTTTCTAATTACACAGATTATTTGTTGGAAAAGACACATGAATCATGAAAGAGGAAGGTGTGGAACTTCCTTTTTTGCCCAGGGGAGCTTTTCCCATTCCCAGGGGCTGCTTAGAGGAAGGGGGGGCTGGTAGAGGGAGTGTGTGGCTTGAGAAAGTATTTCTCCTCCTCGTGTGCACTATGCTTAGATGTCATAAGAGGCCCGGCCCCTCCCCACCTCTCCATGGGGACTGGGACTGACTCCAACCATGAGTAGGAGTCAAGCAACAAAACCAGCGAGTGCTCTTGGAGTGGGACAGGCAGAGGTTTTGGGGTTCCTCTGGGTGACCTAGAAGAACCAAAAGGATTCAGATCCCCAACAGGAGGGCACAGGTCATAAGTGGGGAGAGGGGGTGTCTCACACCAGAGAAAGCCATTGGTCAGGTCAATACAGGGAAACAGAACTGCCAGAAACACACAGAGAGACACACAGTAAAGACAACCAGGGGTGGCTGCCACAGATTCATGCACCTGAGCAGACCAAGGGAGTCTGGTGATGTCTCACACAGATCCTGGACACTCATCAGTGGCCATGTCAGCCTTCTCCTTGTGTCCTAAACAGAAAGTATCTTAACCAGACTTAGCTCCAGGGTGACAGATCAGGTGACATTCTAATGTGTTTCCCTTTCTGGTGGAGGAGTCAGACCCCTCCAAAGCATCAGGCAGGGATTGATCAAAGCGTGTCCTGGGGACCTGGGGCATCTCAGGTTTCCCATCCCCTTGGAGCCCCTTGACCACTGCACTCTTTCCACTCTGAGGGGCTCTGAGACCCCTGGTGTCTCTAGGGATCTCCAGAAATGTTGTGGGGTATCCACCAGAGAAGACTGCTCAGACTCGGGCTTAAGCCAATAGAAAGTCTTTGTTAGCCTGCCGGCAGCTCCACCAGTGTTCAGAATCCCAGTGTAGCATTGAGCCTTTCTCAGGGTGAGCTTTAAGCACATGAACCATATCCTGGGTTGACATTCTTCAGGTAACAAGAACAGTTAGCCAGGGGCAGAACTCCAGAAGCTAAAAAGCAAGGTTAGCACATTTAGAGACTTCTGGGACAACCATGGACTTTGATGGATTAGGAGTCATTTTCATTTTGTCAGGTGATGCTGTCCATGTGCTGAGTTTTATGACCTGAATGCTGCTTCCATCATGAAGTCAGGAGGCCTACTAAGGTTTGGGGGTCTGTTACACTGAGAGATGTGATAGTTCGTGATTCTGAGCAGGAGCTCTGGAAAGAGAACCCAGGAAGGCAGATGTCCATGTGCTGTGCACCTCATCCTCGGCAGCATCGCTGTGAGCATCAACAGGACCCAGGAGGTCGGGGCGGTGCTGAGGCTGCAGGTGGGGAATGGGAAAATGAACAAGAGCCCAGGGGGTACAGGGAGTGATCTGTAAGGGTCCCCCTAGTCTGTGGTGGCAGGTCTTTTCCCTCCAGACCACAAAGACCCCCGTTTGAAATAGGCTCAGCCAAGAAGAACCAAGATCACTCCTTTGAGTGGGTCAGCTGGGAGCATGGGATGAGGGTAGCATCCAGCAAGCAGCAACTTTCCCGAATTGTGTCAGTTTCTTGGAAGTGGGCCTTTCTCTTCCACTTTCTCTTTCTCTTTCTGGTTTGGGTCTATCAGCAGGAGACTGTGTTCTGTTATCACTTGGATACACAGCTGGTCACGGTGTCCACACAGCTAAGGACTGTCCAGTCCCATCCAAACTCTGCCTTGTAAGTTGGGGAATCTTTAAGCTCTCACACCTGCATACCCACAGAGCCACTCTGAAAGAGGATTATGGACCTTTTTGTTGATAAGTTCAGCAAGGTTGGGCATCTGCCTCAGGCCACAGACACAGAAACTGTCCTTGCAGCCAGGTTGGGGTCAGGCAGCTCTCCCCTTTCCATCTGCCCTAAGCACAAGACAGAATGAGAGACTCCTCAGATGAGACCATAGAACCTACGGGGGCTCTGTGTGTGCACCAGGATGCCTGAGACTTGACCAGGAGACCTCAGATGTCTGTCAGTGTCCCTCCATTGGGAAATGGGGGAAACAACGAGATGGGGGGCAGGGGACCAAGCCTGTCTGTTCTTGGGGCCTGGACACCCAAAGCTGGCTCTGGCGTGCTGTGACTTAAGCAGAATAGGGACAAGGGCTGTTTTTGAGACACAAAGACCCCAAGGTTTTTTTCACCCGGTCTGTCTATGAACCCTCACTCTGGGTCAGGCCTTGCAAGGAAACTGAGGCTTCAATAGAGCGACTGACCAGGATTCTGGGACAGGGGCTGAACAGGTGGCTGGCAGCCATCTACCTTCTGGGCTTCACCTGCCCTCTGCTCAATTGTTAGGGGCCTAGTGGAAAGGGCAGGGGTTCTCATGTATCCAAGTCGGGGTTGGGACACACACACACCCATAAGCCTGCGTTATGTATTCAGACCTAGCTCCAGGAAGCTAAGTGTCCTCCTTGTCCCCACCCCTGCAGCACACTTTCTGGCTCTCAGAGTGCTCTCTGGTATTACTGGACTCGGGTTTGCTTGACTACTGCAGAGTGACTGGAAAGTCGATCCCTTCTCTCCTTTGACATTAAAACTCGGCTGCTACCAGCTGCTTCTGCGACTCTGCACATGGTTTCCTGGAATGTTTGCTCTGACTCTGCCTGCTGGATGCCTGGGGTTAGATGTGCTCCGGCCTGGGGTTTGTTCAGAGTGTTTGGTGTCTGAGGACATCTGGACCGTTCATGACTATAGAGGAGTCAGCTGGCAGTGGATGTTTGACAATCATTTGGACAGAGAAAAAGTAGGAGTGTGAGAAAGAGATGAGATTTGTGGCGAACAGGTGATCTTGAGGACGCAGGTCCAGAGGGTCAGGAGAGTTCCCTGTGCTGGAGGAAGGTTAGGTATGTTGTTTTCTGGGTTATGTAGTAGAGTAGCCTGGAAGGAGTGGAATGTGTTGGGATGGAAGGGCAGCTTGACAGACTGTTATGTCTGCGTGATTATCATCTTTACTGATAATGGATGGCCTCAGTCTGATGTGGCCATCGGAGAGAAAGGAGCAATCATTGCTTAAAAAACAAATGTGTAGGCAGAGAAGAAGCCAGAGGACCCTTTTGTGTGTGAGTGGATGGGGTAGGAGATTTGGGGATTTAGAGAGTGGGGTGTACAAATGAGGCTGAGGAAAGGAAAAGGAACAATGCAGGGGCGTCCTGGGATTTGTTGTAAGGGTAGAAGACAAAAATGTATGTCAGTTTTAGAGAGGACATCCCTTCCTAGTAAGGGAATGGACAGGAGGGAAGGAGGACAAGGGAGTGGGAAAGGGGAAACCTTGAAAGGTGGAAGTTAAGGGAGGAGTCTGGGGTGGGATGGGGTCAAGGTTTGTGTATTAGAGTAGGGTCTGTGTGAGGCACCAGGGGAACTGACAGGGAATTTCAGACTTGTCTAGAATTACTTCTTGGATTTATGTACCATAAATTACTTTCTTAGATCTGCAGAAACCCTAAATCTTTCTTAGTGTGAAGCCTGTCATAAGGTAAACTGTACATAGGAAATGGACTGACCAGGCAGCTGGGTACTTGTTGTCCTTGAAGCTGCAGTTAGCTATCAATGTCGTCAGAGATCTGAGAAGGAGAACTTTGAGTGGGAAGTATAATTCAAATGGATTTTGCATGAATTAAAACAACAGAGACTTACTTAGACATTGTTCATGGCTTACGTGGTTCATGGGGTGCAGAATTAGTCGGTCTTTGGCTGTCAGACAAGATCAGGATTTAATCTTCAGAGGTCACACAGAGCAGCAGCCTTCAGATGTCAGACCCAGGTCTGAGGTGTTTTACCTGTAGAGGAAGAACTCTGGAAAATTGACTTTGCAGTTTTTTTGTATACTCAGTTTAAGCTGTAGGCAGTATCAGGACTGTGAAGGCAATACAGAGTCCATCTTAGGGTAGGGCCACCATCTTAGACCACCTGCTGTACTCAGTTCCAGAAAGGACCTCAGGAATGTGCTGTGACAATTTGAACAGATACAGGGCAGTATGCTCCTGCAGACGTCCTGTCTGTGGTTTATCTTGAAGCTATCTAGATAATCCTGCTGAGCAGCCTAGATAATCCTGCTCAGCAAGTTGTGTTTCCCCACCAAAAGTCTAGCCCAATGGTTTCAAATGTGGTTTCACACCCAAAGTCTAGACCAATAGTTTCCAAAAACCACCTTACCCCATATCCCTTCTACCCAATCCCAAGCATGTAATTCCTGACTCGCAGTTTTTCCCCGTAAAAACTCTCTACACCTAGACTCAACGCCGCCCCCACATTTCCCTCCCTCTGCCTAGTGGTGGCCCAGGTTAAACCTAAAAATAAAAGGACCCTATGTGCTTGCATCAGAAACCGGCTCGTTGGTAGTCTCTGGGGGTTTCATGAAACCACTTCAACAAGGACAGCAAAGGGTTAAGTTGGGAAAGTAGCAATGGCTTTGGTGGCAATCCACTTGAAACAAATAATACCTTACATATGTTCCTAAGAGCTTTGGAGGAGGGTGGGAGGGGGAGCAGTCAGCCTAATATCATTGACCCAGAGCACAGTGCTTAGAATTTTCACCATGGGTCCTTTCTCTTACTATCTACGATGAACTAGGTCCTGCCTCACAGGAAGATCCTGTGTATCTACACAGTCAGGGTGAACTGAACCTTCTCTGGGGTTCAGAACTGCCCCTCTACCTGGGGCAGCAGCTAAATTGATGCCAGGACAAAGTAGCACAGGAATTGACATCAAGTCCCAAGCCTGGGCTTAGGGTTGGGAGGCAACTGCTCATTACCATTGTCAACACAAAGATCCGACTCTCACCTGAAAGGGGATAAGACAGTGTTCATTCTGGAGCCAACTAGGAGGGACCATGGCCCAGGAACACAGAGTTAGGTTACCCAAAGTCCATCTTCCAACATGGTAACCATTTCATGGAGCTGTTATGGTAACAGAAGAAAGAAAGCCATAAATGAACACATTTCCAAGACATTTGTGGAAACATCAGAGACAGTTACAGGCCTCAGATGCCATCTGCTGATGTTCTTAGCTTGAGCGTTGGTGGAAGCTAGTGGTCAGTTAAGTTAATACATCCCAAATGATTTTTATCTCTTAGTCACAGGATGCATAATCCAACACAGAAATGGCAAGGAACAGATATTTAGGGGACTAAAGACAGTCAGAGACAAACTGTCATTAGGCCCTTTGTTGGTTTTAATGTGATGGCGCTGTGTTACTCATAAAGTGAAGCTATTACCGTTCGAGAAAAGCCACAAGGTACAACAAAACCCATTATCAGAGTTTTATGGGAGGGGGGAGGACAGAAGAGGATGTGCTCTTAGGCCTATGGAAGATGTGTAAGGAGAGAGGGGGAGGAGAGAAGAGAGAAGAGAAAAAGTGGAGGGAGGAGTCTGTGACCAGTTTTTTAAGGATCCCCTGCACTTGTGGATATGGGCTTACGGAGCAACACCACGCATGTGCATGGATTGCGAGATCACACTGCACCCGAATTATGTGATCATGCAGTGCAGGGAAAATTACATAAGACAAAAGGCCGCTTGCTTAGCTACTGAACTGCCCATGTGCAGTCATGTAGCTGGGGGGAATGGCCAGGGATTCCAACACCCTTAATCTGCAACATTCCAAGCTCTCCACAGCTATTAAAGTTCTCATTAGCTAATAAGGATCTTAGAAGCCTCAGTTGGGATTCCTTCTGGAAACTTTCATTTGCACCATCCACATTTTTTACTGTGTTTGAAGTCAAAGTCTGTGTCCCCAAGAACACAGATGAGGGGATAGGAAAGGGTTTGTACATAGAAGAGGGACAGGACCCAACAGACCTGGAGAGTGATCCATGAGGGTCCCACAGTCAATGGTGGTTGAGACCACAGACATTCATCCAGCACTATCAGATGAGAAGGGTATAAGATTGTGCCTCTGAGTAGGTATGTGGAGAAGGCAAGACTGAGGGTGACACTAGGTCAGTGGCTTGTCTGGGGTGTTCAATGAATCTCAGCTGCTCAGCAGGTGTGACTCCACTTGCCCTTCTCAGGCTGGGAACATTGGCCCTGAGCTTGCCTCTGGCTGTGACTCAGATGCTCAGCTGAGGACTGGACACACTGCTAAGGACCACTGTGTCCCATCTAACTCAGCCAGGAGAAGGTTCTTCATAAGTATGGAAATATCTAAAAAAGAACTATTGCTGCATTTTATTAAAATGATTTAGGCACTGGCCCAGGTCACAGTTCATCAGCCTATGGCTGAACTTGCATCCTGGTTGGAATCTGGGTGTTTTCCTCTCCCTCAGAAGTCAGCACAAGAGACTGTGGGACACCTCTCAGATGGCTTCAGACTGCCTGATACGTGACTAGGGCACCTCAGAGGGAAGGTGGCTGTTCTGGGTGCCCTCTGTGAAATGGAGGAATTGGAGGGTGTGAATGGAGAGAGCAGAGAACCCAGAGTCCACCCATCCTTGTGTGAGGACCACTCTGGAGTTGTCCCTAAGGCCCCCACATGAACAGATAGATGGTGGCAAATGTGGACTTGGGAGACACAAGGAACCCAGAGACTGCACCATGACTCTCTCAGAGTGTGTGTCTGTGACAGGTTCCACAGTGGAAACTGAGGCCCAGAAAAGAGTGTCCTGTTCCACATACTAGAAGAAACTAAGTCAGTGGGTGTCCAGCCTGTACCCCTGGCCTTAGCCAGCCTCTCTCTTCAGTCTGGGTTGGAAAGTACCAGCCTGGAGACCCTGAGAGCAAGGTGCACAATCCTGTAAATAGTGCCAGAGACCGCATATTTGAAAGATCCAAAGGCAGAGTCCAGGGAGGGGCAATCTATATGTCTATATAAGCAAAGAATATTCTAGAAACTTTGGAATTATTAAAAATCACGTTTTGCCCTCAAAGTCAGAATCAGCTGGGTGCCATTGAGTACAGTACTTTTCCTCTCAGACTCTGTCTTTTTCATCGGATAAACAGAGTTAGGATTGGCTCCTCTGCTCATCCCTAGCAGGGTACTGCTCTCCTTGGTGGCCAGATATCTGGGACACATGCCACAGAGGCCATGGGAAAGTGGGTACCAGGAAGCCTGAGCTTCTTTCTGATCCCAGAGCTGCTCAGAGGGAAGAAAGCAGGCACCACATCCTGGATCCCAGAACTATCAAAGACTCAGATATAGATGGTGAAAATAATTTAATTTTTTTCACTTGAACTGATTTAAACAACATCACAACACAGTGCATATAAACACAGGTGCATACATAGTTCTCTGTCAGAATGAATTCTACATTTGTCCCACAAGTTTTAACCTTTGTTCCACGAGTTTCCCATAGGGTTTGCTTCCTAACAATTTCTGTGTCTGGGTGGCAGATTGCCCCCTGGAGTTAATGGATTCTGGTTGAGTGGTGTGATGGCTAGTCTTGGTTGTCAACTTGACTACATCTGGAATTCAATTAAAACCCAAAAATGGGACACACCTGTGAAGGGAGTTTTTCTTTAATTGAAGTGAGAAGAGCCACTTCTAAGCAGGATCTTTGAGGTAGGAAGACACGCCTTTAATACAAATCTTTTCAGGAGGGAAGCCCTGACTCTAATCTAGGCCACGCCTTCTCCGGAAGCATATATAAGGACGTGGAAGAAGGAAGTATTTGATCTTTGCCTCCTTGCCTTCACCGGACTAACAAGTCCATTCCTTCACTGGCATTAGAGCCTCCTCCTTCAGGATTCCAGCATATACTGAAGACCAGCTGAGACATCCAGCCGTGTGGACTGAGCAGCTACTGGAGTCTTCAACCTTCCATCCATAGGCAGCCATTGTTGGACTCGCTGAACCACAGCTTATGAGTCAGTCTAATAAATCCCCTTTCTATAGAGAGATTTATTCTGTAAGTTCTGTTCTCTAGAGAACCCTGACTAACACAGAGGTTCACTTCTCCCCACTACTCACTTTCACCTTAAGCAAGCTACTCTGACCTGTACCTCACCCCCCTGCCAGCTTCATTTGCAACCCAAAAGGGGAGTGAATAGGGGAGGTGGCCTGGAATAAGTGAGAAATGGAATTTACGTGCTCAAAATATATTCTTATAAGTGGTTAGGTGAAACATTACGAATCTATCATAAATGTGCTCAAACTGCAATCTTACAGGTGCTTAGGTAAAAGAGTCTATAAGTCACTAAAATAAAACTGCTGCCTCTATTTTCCTATGCAGCCATGTACCGGCAGGGTGGAACTAGGAAATCTGCTTGGAACTAGGAAGTCTGCCTCATAGCTACATTGCACCTGGTATGCAAAAAACCATTTTTGTCCTGAGTCAGTTGCTCTGGATGCCATCTGGGCTGTGAGAGAAAGGAGGGGCTGAGCTTCATCTGCACAAGAAGTGAAGCTGTGCACCTCGCTGTCCCCTAGACGGTGTCTCCAGAAGGGTGTCTACCTTAAGTCAGGAGACTGTTTGCTGTTGTGGCCTAGGATGCAAGGGTGTCTACCTTAAGTCGGGAGACTGTTTGCTGTTATGGCCTAGGATGCTTGAGAAGTCTTCAGATAAATATACTGTGAAAAGTTCTTGGAAGCATACATAGCATACAAGAAAATCAATGGAGGAACTGGCTAATATATATATACAAAACCTAAAATATCAACAAGACTCCTTAAGCCATGGCTTGACCTTCAGAAAAGCCCTTGACCTGTCCAAAGGAATGAATGGTCTACAGAGCCANTAGAAGAATTTTAAAAAGGAAATACAGCTGGGCATAGTGGTGCATGCCTTTCATCCCAGCACTCCGGAGGCTGAGGCAGATAGATCTCTGTGAGTTCCAGGCCAGGCTGGTCTACATAGTGAGTTCTAGCACAGCCAGAGCTACAAAGTGAGACCCTATCTTGAAAAAGCCAAACCAAACAAAACAAGACATAAAAAAGAAATGGAAACAACACAGAGGAAACAACACAGGAAGAGTGAGTAATCATGGATTATTCCATGTATGTACATACGCACACACATACATGCAAACACTCAACTAATTCAGAATTTAAAACTTTTACAATACTTCTAAGTGATTTTTGAATTGTCATTTTTAATTGTCCCATTGTAAGTGTATGTATGTATGTAACACAGTATGATATTTCATTAGTATGTTATTAGTTCAGACATTTATCATTCAGTTAAGAATGATCAAACTAGGGCTGAAGAGATGGCTCAGCAGTTAAGGGCCCTGGCTCTTCTTCCAGAGGACCCAGGTTCAATTCCCATCATCAGTACCAGGGTATCTAATACCCTCATACAGACAAACATGCAGAAAAAATACAAATTCATATAAAATGAAAATAAATCACTAAAATAAAAGAATGTTCAAAAAATTCTTACTATCACTACTACCTACTCTGAAATATTCAATGAATTAGCATTTCTAATCTGTGAGAAATAGAATTCTGAAATGATGGTACAGACCTATAATCCTAGCACATCGAAGATGAGGCAGGAGGATTGTGAGTTTGAGGTCAGCTTGGGTGACAAAGCAAAACTTTGTTTGAGGGACAGGAAAGAGAGAGGGAGGAGAGAGGGAGAGGAGTAAGGAGAGATGGAAAAGGAAGAAGAAGAAAGGAAGAAGCACACAGGCGCAGTCCCAGCAGTACAGACATTTATTCATGACTGGCAGCAGAACACGTGATTTTCCATTGAACAAGACCAACAGTGTGATGGCTGCAAATCTTCCCAGGTCACTTGAGGTCAGGTTCCAGCCCTAGTGAGTCCCCACGAGTGTTCTCAGGGATGTGGAGGTTATGGTATTAAGGAGGAGGGAGTGAGGAACAGTTATTTGTAACATCCCTGGTGGGAGTGCCTCTTACATTTGAAAATGATTTCAAATGTCACACTACTAAGATGAGCTGTCAGTGAAGAGGATTCCAGCTGTGATGGACATGCTAAGATCGGCAGCATGTGGGGTTGCTGGTAGGTGGTGCCCTCCACGCTGACCTGTGATTTCTTCATGTGTCAGGCAGGGGCTGGCACCCCAGCACCTGTCAAGGATTTTTATGCTGCCCCATTTATAAGAGGGAATATTTACCCTGAGGAATCCATGTGCTCTCTGTCCTTCCTCAAGAATACCAGGGCCTGCTGGGTGCTCTGAGCTCCCCGCCTCTAAACTTTCCTCCCTTCCTCGTTCTATTGAATGTTTTTTCTTTCTTATTAACATCTACTTATTGTCCAAAGTGATGAGTTTCAAAATGCCATTTTCATTCAAGTTTATCATGTACATTGACTGTATTCACTCTGTACCTTCTCCTGTTACTAGTCTGCCTTTGGCTAAATAGTCCCATTTCTACTTTTATTCTGTGTGTGTGTGTGTGATCTAGGTTATACATTTGAAAGAAAACACTCAGTATTTGTCTTCTAAGTCTGACTTTTTTTGCTCAACACGCTGACTCACAGTTCCATCCATTTCCCTGCAGACAACATACTTTCATTCATCTTTAAGGCTGAATAAAATTCCATTGTTAGTTCACTACATTGTCTTTATGCATCTGTCTGTAGATGTGCACGATTGCTCCTTCCACATCTTAGTTACTGTCAATCACTTTGCGATAACCATGATGCACCAGCACCTCTCTAACACACTGATGGAGGTTCCCTTGGGTGCTCACCCTGGAACAGGGTAATGGGTCTTACAGAAGTTATATTTTCATACCTTTGAGGAATCCCCATACTGATTTTCATAGTGGCCACACTAAATTACATTCCCATGAAGAACACATGTTCCTTTCCCTGACTATTGCTTATTTCCTTAATGACAGCCGTCCTGACCGAGGACGCATCTCTGTAGGTTTTTTCTTTCTCATTCGTAAACATGACTGCTGTGTGTGTTGGCCAAGCACTGAGCAAATGACCTGACTGCCTAAGCACAGAGGGTGGGGAAGAAGCCAGCTAACACAGGGCTTAGGACATTCGTGTGGATTAAGGACTGGTGTAGGGCTGTTCCTGGGCACAGAGTCACCCCTGAGTGGAGGATTTTAGTTCCTGTTCCCCAATCCCCGGGGTTTCTGT
>LZPO01008077.1:134724-147951 GCA_001675575.1 Neotoma lepida
TGTTAAGGGTGGATCTAAAACTGGAGATAAGACTTTGGAGAGGAGAAAGTTAAGCTTAATTAGCACATCTGCCAGGCCTTCTCAAACAGATAGTCTGGATGCTTAAGTCTCTTCTTAGAGAGTACAGAGCTATCTCTGATAAGATAACTTTTGTCCTTCCGGAGATGGTCCTGGCCAGATGCTGCTAATGACAATAATTACAGAAAGGCCTGAAATTAGGGATCCTGGCTGCGTTACTGCTCAGCAGGTTATCTAAATATTCCTTTAGTAGAGGGGAAATTGTGCCCAAAGAATGATGGAAAAGCTACAATAGCACATGAGAAATTCATAGCAGGAAATGGCTAATAATCAAAAGCCAATATCACCAAGACTCCTTGAGCCTCAGCTTGACCTCTGGAAGGCCCGCGGCTTCTTCCAAGTACTAGCTTGTCATAACCAGCTGAAATCCCACTTCATATATTTTTGTGGCTTGCAGCAAAGCCCTAAGCCCAAGTGACTATATTTAGACATTGAGTCTTTAAGGGAACAAAGTATTGAAATTAAGTGAGTGCATGAGTGAGGTCCCTAATCCACAGTGTTATCCATGAAGGCCAAAAGAGGCCATCAGACCCCCTTCAGCTTTGAGCCACCAAGTGTGGGTTCTGGGAATTGAACTCACATTTTCTGGAAGAGAAGTACACGATCTGAATGGAGGAGCCTTCTCTTAAGCCCTTTGAAAAACAATTACCTTTATATACTTGGACATCATCAATTTGTCTAGCCTGACTGCCCAGAGCACACCAAGGATCCTTATGATTCTGCATCCCCAAGCAGGAATTAAGGCCATTTTTAACACCTGGCTTTTCTATGTGGACTCCGGAAGACTGAACTCAGGTCCACGTGTTTGCATGGCAAACACTCTACCAACTTAGTCCCATCCACATTCCCTTCAAGGGACTTCAGGGAGAATCTACTGTTGTCCTCGGGACACGGTGCAGTCATGTGAGAGTTCACATGGAGTGTCACACACCAAGAAAGCTCCCATGGGAAAGAACAATTATTCTGATACAGGTTAACAGTCAGGAAGATGCTGTTTAGGACTGTTGCTCTAAGGGAAAGAGACAGAACAGTTCTGGATATACATTCAGCTGGGGACTCTAGCAGACAAGCTGAGTGAGGGGCAGTAGATAGCAGAGAGTAGGGACACTGTGAAGCTGACCTCATGGGATTCCTCCTGAGGGATGTCAAGGCCTAAGACCCTGGAAGTTAGACATGGGAACATGATTATCAAAGGTAGGGCAGTCTCACAACCTGACAGGATTCTTGCCAAGCCTGGGCAGGGGCACCCACCATACACAGGAAAGGCATGGAAAATCGAGAAAGATCCACACTTGGAAAGCAGTTGAGAAAAGCTTAAGTAAAGTATACTCAAGGAAAAATATTTGTCAACATAAGCCTGGGTGTCCAGAAGTTTGTTGGGCCTTAATCATATACACAGTCCCACGAGGGACCTGGGGTCTCCCTCCATCCTGGAGTCCATGCCTTTAGTGTCTAGTTCCCCTGCAGGTCAGAAATGACAGCAAAATCCCACCACACATCACCTCCTCAAGCTGAGAAATCATCCGGGGACTGCTAGCAAGGGAACCTATGTGTTTTGAATTCTCAGTTTTGTCTGCTACTGAAGCACTTGCAGAGGCACGGTGAGATTTCCTGGGGATGGGACTCACATGCAAATGAGGAGTCCACTCATGTCTCTTTATCTTCTTCTCACAGCTGGAAGGGAACTTTCTGTGCTGTGTTGAGTGGATGGGTCTCAGCTGTGAGCTGCCCTACCAGCTCAGGTGTACACACTACTGCAGTGCTAAAAGATCTCCAGCTTCAAAGAATTCCTATAGAGGGTACCCTCTTAGGGATGTGCAATTTGCAGATTCTCGAAACCCAAGTCCCCTAGCAAACATGGACATTCCTGACCAGCAGGACATTGTGTGTACATAGGTCATGTCTCAGCAACTGAGGCCATAGAAGTGTCTTCTTTGGGGACAGTGAACTCTGTTAGGAAGTTAGGAATAGTACCTTTTTCTAAAATAAAGGGTTATTTTTTTCCTCTAACCTCACTTCTCTGTATTTGTTTAGAGTTCCTACAGGGAATTATTGTAGTAGTAATAACATTGACCTGGAGGTGAAGGCATCTTTATTAAATGTCTAGCAATAAAGAGGTGTGTTAAGGGACTAGAGATGGATCAGTGGTTAAGAGCACTGGCTGCTCTTCCAGGTGACCAAGGTCCAATTCCCAGCACCCTCATGATGGCTCACAACAGGCTGTAACTCCAGTTCTAGAGATCTGATGCCTTCCTCTGACCTCCACTGGCACCAGGAGTGCACATGATACATGCACAAACACACACACACACACACACACACACACACACACACACAAATATGTGCACGTGCGCGCTAGCACAGGCAAAATTCTCATACACATAAAATAAAAAATTAAAAAGACACATTAAGATGGATTTTAACTTGCTGTCTTTTTAACAGTTAAAGACATTGTGGTGTGTCAAGTCTTCTCATAGCTGTAAGAAAGATGCTATACAACTGTAACACTCTCCTCCATATCATTCAGAGCAGATAATTTGTGGTTTCCACAGGACAGATCTTACCTAGAAACTGTCTTCCTCACTCAGTTGTCCTCTCCTGTTACAGGAAAAAGAAAGATGCCTTTTATAAAATTTTTGGTAAGATGATTGCAGATCCTGATGTAGAAGATGACCTTCAGGACAAGAAAATGTTTTTGGAAGTTTATCCTCAGTTGAAACTGGAACTTGAGGGGCACATCAGCAAGCTCCGGGCCCTTGCAGACAAGATTGACAAGGTGCACAGGGACTGCACCATCACACAAGTGGTGGCCAACTCCACCAGTGCTGTGTCTGGAGTCATGACAATCCTTGGTCTCGCTCTGGCACCTGTGACAGCAGGAGTCAGTCTGGGACTTTCAGCCACAGGCTTGGGGCTGGGGACAGCAGCGGCTGTGACTAGTGTTTCCACAAGCATTGTGGAAAAGGTCAGCACAGTGTCAGCGGAAGCTGAAGCCAGCCAGCTGGTGCCAACCAGCAAGGACAAAGAGAAGGCCATTAAAGAATTTTTTGAGAAGAACACCCCCAGGCTTATTTCTGTATCTAAGAATTCCTTCCATAACATGCAAGTCATCAAGAAGAACATTGATGCCATCAAGGTGGCCAAAGCTAACACTGGCCTAGTAATTAATGCGAAGCGCCTCATGACCACAGGGAGGGTGTCAACCCAAACCTCTAGACAGGTGCAGAAAGCCTTTGGAGGCACAGCTCTTGCAATGACCAAAGGAGCCCGGATCATGGGTGCAGCCACAGCAGGTCTCTTCCTTGTGCTAGATGTGGTCAGCCTTGTGGAAGACTCAAAGCATTTGCACGAGGGTGCGAAGGCAGAGTCTGCTGCAAAGCTGCGGCAGCAGGCTCAGGACCTGGAGCAGAAGTTGCAGGAGCTCATCCGGGTCCATGACAGCCTGACTCAGTGACTTCTTCTTCAATGCAGCTCAGAGGACTGGGGATGAGGGATGCCACAGACACATGATCACCCCTGTCTGTGTCCCCTTTACAGCAATGTCACCATGGTGGAAGTGCCTGCTAGAGGGAGAGGCCACATTAAGAGAAAGGAAGCCAGAACACAGATGGGACAGGCTTGGGGCCTCACACTAGACTCCACCTCTTAGACCCAACAACCTCCCAACATCCCACATGAGGACCAAGCTCCCAAGCTGCAGAGTACATCCAAGGCCTGACTAAGCCACAGTATGGCTGCTCCTCAGTCGTGCCCACCACACTGCTCCTAGCTGAGGCTCACCATCCTCACTGTCTGCTGAGCTGCCAACTTTCCCACTGCTTTCTGATTGGTTGAGTAGAAACTTTCTCCTCCTTCCTAGTTCTGAATAATTCATGTATTTTCCAAGTATTTCCAAATCCTGAACCCCATTTCTTTGTTATGCTTTGGTCATGTGGAGTTTTGGGTCTTTTGGTGAAATGCTCAGAGAGCAGAAAGGAAAGGATGCTGGGAATATCATCTTCACAGTCATCACAGATTCTTGGTCCTACGTGCCAGCCGTGGGCCCCACAAGGAAGGAGAGGTGACAGGATGGCTGGTGAGTTCTGTTCTCTGCTACCAGATTCTGGGGGGAAATCACAAGGTTTAATTCCTATTGACTTCTAAAATCTGCTGGATTGGATGAGATCCGCTGAGATGCACATGAAGGGCTACACTTGGTTCATAATATTTGAAGAGTAAACTTGTGAACACTGACCTGGCCATGCACGCTTTGTGTGTTTTCTGCAAATGATATCATGTGTTTTCTGGATTAACTTAAAATGTTGATAATTGCCTCCTGATTTTCATCATCTCCTCTTTTAAAAACTGTTTTCTTTATTGTGGTTTAATAAAAATATTTGAAATTTATACAAGAACCATTTTCCTTCTTTTTGTTGCCCTCCCCTTTAGGCCGGGGATGCACCCCTGAGGCTGCAACACCGAGTGATGTCCCCTCCTCCCTTGCATCTCAAACTGCCTTCCTCCCAAGTTCTGAACACTGGAGACTCAGAGATGCCCTGTGCGTATTCTAGGTCTTGTCCGTCAGAGGAACATTCTTGTGTTCCACGCCCCTTCTGTCCTTGCTTGGACTGGAATGTCCGCCTAAGGGAAAGCTTGATGTGGACATAACCACCTCCCTGGGGTGCAGAGCAGTGACAGAATGGAGTCCTGGACAGACTTGGGAAAGAAAGCTACCTGCGTCCTCAGCTGCCTAGCAACTTGCTCCTCAGTGTCCAGGTTCATCGAGTCCTCTCTACTGTTGAGCCCATGTGCTGTGTTGGTGAACACTGTGCCAGCTGCTCAGCACCTGTCCCTTAACTAACTCAAGAGCCATCACCAGAGCTCACCACACTCTTGACCATGAACCCCTGTACTCTTTCCTGACTCTGTCAGTCTGGCCCTTTGGGACAAAGATCACTTGAAGAGTCTGTGCCTTTGTCATTGCATTCTTCCAGGCTCTCAGGCATCTAGGAACCACTACACCATAGCCCTTCCAATGAATGACCACCTTAGGTGTCCAGTGTCCAGTGTCCAGATGGATCCCTGCAGCCTTCCATTCCAGGGCCACCTCACCTCCATAGTTCTGCCCACTAAGGAACACACCTTCCTTTATGAAGGAGACAAACAAGCCATGGTGGGTGTGCAGGGAGAATTGAGACGGCCTGTTGTCACTTTTCATAGATACAGCATTACTTTATGGGTGGTGAAAGTATTCTAGTAGGTAGCAGAATATTTTCAAAATAGTAATACATTTAAAAAAATTTAAAATGAATTTATGTGTTATAATAATGTAACTCAGATTTTAAAAGTGCTCTTAATAAAAGAAAAGGCTCTGGAAAGAGACCAGGAAAGGCTCCAAGATGAGTAGAGGCCCCTGAAAGGGACAAGAGAGATGGATAAGGTGAAAGGAAGGACAATGNAGAGGAGAAACTGTGACCAGGTCTGTCCCTGCCAAACACAAGTGACAAGAAACAAGACTGTGCCTACAGCTGCTGCCCCTGGAGGGGTACTGCAGTCAGGTCAGGCTCTGAGGGTGTCCTGGGATGTGGGGAAGACTAGGAGGGTCCTCATGATGAGCTCTGATCCCTCAGCCACCAAAAGGGAAGAATTAATGGTGCCCACAGCCTTGCAGATGGCTGTCAATGGCATGAGCTTAGTCAAAACAGAGCCAATTGTAATGGGTTATAACATCTATGATTGCAGTTATAAAGATAAACTATTGAAGTGAAAAGATGGAAGACATGTAGAGTTGGGTGGTTGCCTTGTGTATAGGGAAGGTACAGGATCCTGAAAGATTAACACCAGGGTGTCACTTTGTAGTGTTAGAAAATTCTTTACCTTGATGGTCACAATGGCTCTATGAACCCATATCTGTGATGAATAATCAAGGACTACTGTGAACACATGGAAATGACACAGTCAAAGCCAGTGGAATTGAAGTGTGTGCTGAGGTCAAGTTCATTGTGCAGGCATGGCAAAGGGAAGCTGTTCACCACATAGCAGCCTGGAAGCAAAAAGGAGTGACAGGAAGGAGATACAGCCAAGATATAGCATTTGATGACATGTTCCCAGTGACCCATTGTCTCTAAGAATACCCCACTTCGTAACAGACTCTTCAGAATTTTACTCATTCAATAAGTTAAACCATTCATCAAATCTAAGCTTTCCCAAGCAATCTATGCAAACTCAGACACAAGCAGAGGCAAGCTCTATTAACATGCATACTGTCTTGTAATTCAGCCAAGTGGACAATCACGATGACCATTCACACCTCTCCTTTTTCCTGCTATTTCTCCATGATGAGCTTGGTGCTATGCAAGGAAAAAAATGTAGAAGAATTTTTAAGAACCCTGACAAGTTTCAGGATGGATTGTAGAGTTGATTTCCTGCTCCCTGCTGATCAGAGTGTGATGGTGGCCTTGTTCTATTGTGTCCACATGACATAAAGGAAAGAATAAATACAAAAGGAAGGGAAGTGGCTGTGGGCACCGCTTACCCACAGAGTACCATGTACAGGGTGGGCAATAATGCCATTCCACAGAAAGACCTCAAGTGAGATTACAGTTGTGAGACCCTCAGGAAACAGATCCATGTATCTACCACCCGGTTGGCTCTGGTTGAGTGTAGACAGAGTAAGTGTGCACAATCAGGGTCTCCTCCCAATGGAGTCATGAGCCCTAGCATGGGAGTCCACACCCATGTGCCATATTCCCTCCATCTGTGTTAGCTATTACCGTTGCCACACACATTCCCACCCCAGATGCCAGAACATTGCTCCTCATCTCTCCCATGAGCCCACTCACTCCCTTCTCATGGCCACAACTTCAACTGATCAACATTTCCTTGAATCCTAATAGGACGGGAGGCCACTATCTTGATTAGGATGCCCATAGCTGGCTGGAGCATTTCTGTCATCTGTTAGTTATGTGACTTTGGCAATTTAGTTACCACTTCCCGACTTAGTGTTATGGCTATTGACATAGTGTAAGAAAAACAGGATCATGCACATGGAGTGCTCAGAATACAGTCAGCACACAGTAGGTGCTCCTGACAGTTAGCTTTGAAAGCCTATTGTGAAGAAACCAGAGTCGAAAGACTCTTTGTAGACAAGAGGACTCAAGAACTCATTTGGGGACAAGTCAGAAAAGTATAGGCATGATCAAGCATGTCCCCAGGTGCTGGCTCAGTAATTTTCCTCCTATCTGAAGAACTGTAACAACAGCAGGGTCCTTCTGTGGGCTGAGGAGGCAGAGAGCCCACAGTGCAGCTGCACAGAGCTGGCTTGACCCTGACTGTCCTTACTGAGATCTGGAGCCCCAGCTATGTTCAGTAGGAATGGGAACTCAGTCTGAAAGGACGTGGTGACAGCCTGGGATGAGCAACAGGTCAGGGATGGAAAGCCAAGTGCCAGCACCCTTCCCAAAGCCCAGAAGACCAGGAATAGGGTCACAGCCAGAGTTCAGAAGAGAGTATGAGTGACCCTGGAGAGGAGGTGTAGGCAGAAGGCGAGGACAGCAGGGCTAGAAGGAGGACGGAAGAATTGAACACACAAGAAGAGGCCTAGCAGAGGANATGTAAGAGGGACAAGGGACATTTATCAGCCCTGCTCCGATCTCATGCTCCATGGGTGTGCAGGGCTGTGCTTAGATGTGCCCTCCACACGGTGTCTTTGCTGTACAGTTCTCAGGTGGCTTTTCTTTTTCACTCAGCACTCTGTGAAATTCAAGAGGATTGAGACAGCATCCAAAGTCAGTGTGGTCGAAAGAGGTTTTGCACAACTAGAGNATTTCAAGGGACCACAGGTCCTGATCCCAGAAGAAAATACATCCCATACTGCATTGTCCAAATTCAGGAATCTTCCAGCCTAGCATTTCCTACAGCGGGATCTAAAATGCTCTTGAATCTTTATAGATGGTCCTGATGTGTTCCATTTGATGATCATGATTTACCTATTCTGTCACAGGAGGAAGCAGCTGTGGTACCTGATGCTCTGAAGGAGCATGTAGCACATGTGGCCTTGGATAACAATGACAGCCTTCAAAAAGAATAGGACAGGAAGTGATTTTATAGAAACTTTTCCTGAATTGAAATGGAAACTTGAGACAACCATCATGAAGCTCCGAGCCCTGGCTGACCATATAGAACAGATTCACTAGGAGTGGGGCTGAAGCTAGGAGTAGCCGCTACTGCAACTGGGGTTGCCACTACCTGTGGATAAAGCAAGCCTGTAGTCAGAGGATGCTGAAGGCAGAATCCTGGGAGGATCTTCCTTGGAGGATTTGCTGCCCAACATGCTTGTGAGGTGTGGAATGCCTTTGAAGGTACTGCTTGGTCAATGAAGAGAGGAGCCAGAGTCAGAGGGGCAGCATTTGGGAATTCTTTCCTTGCACTGGATGTGTATAATCTTGTAGCAGACTCCATGTATCTACACAAGGGAGCAAAGGTCAAGGCTGCCTGAAGCAATAAGACCAGTGGCTGGGGAGCTTAAAGAATCTGTAGAGCTCATCCAAACCACATGTCCCTCAGCAGTGCAGGGGTGAACAAAGATGGCCTGGAGACACTGGGGAACAGTGAAACCGTTTTGTTAGAGGGGAAAGGGTGAGAGCAAGTCTATGAACTGAACACTGAGGAGTGTGGATTTGTGTGGCTGAGCACAGAGTTCATGTGGCTCAAAGAGAAGACAACAGCTGGAGTCTGAAGCAAGGGCCAGAGGAGACAAGAGCAGGGGAAATGGACTGAAAAACAGAGAGGGCTGTGCAGCCAGAGCAACGAGAACGGTGGGAAAACTGAGGAGCTGAAAACGGGAGAAAGCCAGAGTGAGAGTACTAAAGATGCAGAAGACACAGTGGCTCTGCCATTCCCCTCCCTACAGGACTATGTGATGTCAACTACAGTCACAGTTCTTCCTCTCCAGCAGCAACAGCACCAACTCATGCTTTGTGTAGGGAAAGGGGGCCAGATAAAGAAACCCACCCTGACCCTGGAACCCAGGATGAGTGAAAGAAACATAGCCTAGATCTGGGACCCGAACCAGTGAAAGAAACACTTTATCCATGAACCCAGAACCGAGAAACATGCCCTGACTCTGAAACCAGTGCCAAAGAAACACACTTTGTCCCTAGAATGAGAGCCAGTGAAAGAAATGTGCCCTGGTCTTAGAATTAGAGCCAAAAAGCTAAGAAAGGAGAGTGAAAGAAACACAATTTGGCTATGAAATCAGGGCCATCTCTGCCTCTGACCAACAAAACTAACCAATCCTTGAGCAGGAAAAACTAACCAATCCCTGAACAGAAAATCTCCCTAGAGAAACTCTACCCCTAAGAAACCCTATATAAACCACTCTGCCTATTCAGTTGTTGGCTGTTCTTTCGACCCTGGTAGAGGCAGCCACCCTCCTGGACTCCTCCTTCCCAAATAAATCTCTTTTTCAAAAGAGTCCCTTAGGGGATTGAGCAAGTCAGAGCAGAAAAAGTAACAACTTTTTGTCAGAACTGCAGGAGATTTCTTCATTTCTGCAGGGGTTTCCCCTTTAGCAGAGTGAAGCAAAAGAAGCAGCATCTTGGGCAGGAGAAGAAGCACAGCTCTGCTGGGAAGCCCCCTTATAAGGGGCTGAGCAAAGCACAGCTGTAGCGGCTCTCAAGGAGAGAAGCAGGATTGCTATATCCTGCAGGGAGACCATCCCCCACAGCACCCCAAGTCCAGGTATAGCCTGACTCCCCAAGCAGTCAGGATACCTTTCCCTCCAGAGCTGAGCTGTTCCGTTGCAGCTCCAGCCACCAGAGCTGCCCTAGCAGCTCAGGGTACAGCCTGACTCCCCGAGAAGTCAGGATACCTTCCTCCCCCACCTCCTAGAGTTGTAACATTTGCTTACACTCTGTCCATCAGAAAGTCACTTCCAGATGGTGACAGTGGTGGTGTTGGTGTTGAGGGTGGTAGTGGTGGTGACAGCAGAGTGGGTGGAACCCTTGGCAGGGTTTAGGCCACCAAAAGGACCAATGGTATTAAAATGGATCCCATGTGCAGTGCTGGGACAGTGGTAGTGAAGATGAGATAGAAATATGTGGTGCACATTATAACTTTTAATGTGAACCTTAGAGTCACACTACTGTTTACACTGTAGACGCTTAAATAACAATTCCTACTCAAGGGCTCTAGGATGATGTGGAAATAAAACGAATTAAAATTTCACTTCTAACATACTTAAGATAAAGTGCTAACCTCAGACTTGTGTTCCTGCTTGCTTCAGCTGAACCCCAACTACACCCTCACTCACCCTGACCTTGGGAATGCTAACACTTGGGAAAGCTATGTCTTAGAACAGACATGGCAGAAACTGCTGGAACCTTGAAAGCCCTGCTTCTGCAGGCATGCCTGACTGAGATGGATTTCCACTGTAAGCGCCCTCTGCAGGTGGCTGCACAGGGAACGAATTCCACACAGTTGTTCAGCCCCTAAAAACAGTAAGAAAACCCAGGTTGGGACTGGACTTTGCAAAGCACTGGCTGAGTCCAGGCCAGAGCTGAAAAATCAACCTGAGCTCCAGCTCTCTGTGCTCTGCTTGGTTCTTTGCTGGCCAGTTTTTCCACAACAGCACATTCAGGGTCTGGTGAGTGCAGACAGATTTATCAGAAACCAAATAATTTGTAGTGTGTAGTATCAACCAATTTGGGGTCAAAAGACATGTTTTTGGCCTGGCAGGATGGCTCAAAGGATAAAGGCACGTTCCTCCAAATATGGTGATGTGAACTTGATCCTGGGGGATCCCAGTGGTGGAAGGGGAGCACTGGCTTCCTCAAGCTGTTCTCTGACACCCTTAAGCCTGCCCCGGTAACCACCACACCCCCTTATGAAACACACACATACATCAAGTTAATAAATGTATTAAATATCTTTTTGAAAAGATGCTGAGGTTATTTGAAATTATAAAAGAAAATGCAGCCCATGAGCCTCAGCTTCTTCCAGAGCTGGAATAGAGGTGATGGCTAAGACGATGTCTCTGGTTACCTGGTTCTGATTGCCTCATGCTCTGTAGACTTGGGTTGAATAAATGTCATTTACTGCTCAGGAAAAACGGGTGAAACAGTCAACCATACAAGAGAAGAAATCATGGGACAAAGAAATGGAAAAAAGTGATGGGATGTTCCCCTCCGCAAACAGACAAATAACTTCATAACCTGTCATAGATTTCAAAAGCCTAAAACAAGAACAAAGACACACATCCCACTTCCCAAGATGATAGAACACTCAGATACTCTCTGCCTTAAGGTCAAGTCAGAGTACAGGCTCCCAACTTAGTACTGTGTCAATTTCCGTGTATGTGTGTGTGTGTGTGTGTGTGTGTGTGTGTCTCTGTGTGTGTGTGTGTGAAGCACAATGGTACAGTACCTGCAATTGCTGCTTTGTGGACTGTAATGTCAATACTGCAGTTGTTGTTTCTATCTGACTGTGGGGAGTTGTATGAGTAATTATGAGGCAAACCCACGCAGTTTATCTAGCATTTACAGAGTTTAATGTTAGGGTAACTTACAAGCAGTAAGAATTCAAGTACAGATCCAGGGAAGAGGATACACAATCCAGCGGAGGACTCTGGCTTACATCCAGTCCAGCTTCTGAAACCGCGAGCGATCCAGGCGATCCAGAAGCAGGACGAGAAGAGGAGAAGAGGCAGTCACGTAGGCACCTCTAGTCTTAAGGGGCTCCCCTGAGCCACGCCCTAGGGGGAGGTCTTAGCCAGGTGTCCTGGTTACCTGTTGTCACTATAGGGGCCGTGCCCCAAGGCCAAAGCCAAAACAGCTATCCACTACAGGGAGTGGCTTTGGAATATGTTGGATAGCTTGCATCAAAGCAGCGATCATTGGGGACTTAGCCAGACCCATCTCCCTGTCTGACCCATTATAACAGAGGAGTCAGATCGAGGCAAAAATATTGAGATATTTGAGGCATAATGAATGGCACGACAGTGACACCAGCCAACCTTCTTTCTGGTGACTAAGGAGTGAGTGGTGCCCTTGGCCCATTCTGCAGAACTGCCTGGTGGGGTGACTCCCTTGGTCCCTCCTTTCTCCCCCTCTCCACTCGTATTTGGGAACCATTGCACTTGAAGCTGGATCCTCTCTCTGGTTAAAGCTCACTGGCACCATCCTCAGGACTCAGCAGAGAGTCTCAGACTCTGTGTCAATCACTAGATCTTGTCTGAACTGGAATCACAGGGATGCTGTGTTCCCTCGGCAGATACACCTGGCCTTCCTGACCTGTATATGTGTGTCAAACTGCAGGTGAGTGATCTGCACTTTGTCATAAAAACATGATACTTGTGGGTTATACTCCATCTCCACACACTGTTCCTCTGTGATGTCCATCAGGTTGGCCTTTGTTATTTGGGATCTGGTGTCTCATCTGTGCAAAGGCAAATAGGCTTCTTCTTGGATTCAGCTGCTGGCTAGACTCAGTGACTAGGGGTAGTGTCGGCATCTTCTACTCACACGTGGTCACCCAGAGCTGTGAGCATTGGACGTACTTCCCTTCTTTGTGTTTTGCAGTCCTGGGGTGTTTGTCTCTTGTGTGACCTCAGAAGCCCCATTTCACTTGGTTAGTTGGAACATGTCCTGTCCCTATAATATGATGTCCCTAGAGAAAGGGAGACCAGTAGATAGATGGACCCATGTTTCAGGGCACCTAGTACAGTGTCCAGCATGTCTGAGTTGAGCATAATCATGATGGTGTGGACTGGATGGATGTAATAACCAGGGTACCCAGATGCCTTAACTGCTGACCCCTCTGACATCCACTAGGTGGTGCTGGTGTTCACCCTCTGTTTCCCAACATCATTATAGGGTGGCTTCCCATTGCATTAAGGTCAAACTCCCATTGGTTGCAATTGCCTCTGGACCAAAGGTCTTCAGGCATCCCCATCTCTGAAGTGGCAGCCGCCCTGGGTGACATTTCTGTCATGTCACTTGTCTACTGATCCGTTCTTTAGCATATCTTCAGATGTCCAGGTGGGATGGGCTCTGCTTTTGTACCTGGAGGACGAGATCCTCATTTCTGTCTCTCAGGTGAATCTGCAGCCGGGTCAGCTGCCCCATGTGGGCTCTATTCAGGAGTGTGTGGATGTTCCCGTTCATTCTATGC
>LZPO01008077.1:152625-163906 GCA_001675575.1 Neotoma lepida
CTGTGAATTAAGTCGCTATGCTCCTTGGCATCCACACTGGAGGGAACTGGGGGACAACCGGATATCTGGCCACGTGCCTATCCTACACACTTTATCCCACACTGTTTCTTCTTCCCTAGGGCCTGAGCATCCAGTGAGCTGTAAGGAAAACCTCTCAGAGATCCTGTGACCAGTGTCAAGGTTGCAGGAGCACCAATGTCCTTTCGAGGGAGCCGTGATCCTCGACCTGGCCTGTTTTCTGCTCTCAGCCTAGACCTGGTGGCCTCCTCATCAGATGAAGATGAGGCTTCCAAGGACCAAGGTAAGTGCCCTGGCCCTTCCTCTGTAGGATCCACATCTTAGCCCTATGGTGGGTACCTATGAAGGGCTACCTTCGCTCCACCTTGTCCTCTCTGGTGTGATCAGGAGAGCCTGACAATGTGGAGGACAGTAGACCATGTGNCTCAGTCACACCTCCCCAAGTCAGCATGGTTCACTGACTGTCATTTCTGAGAGGCCAGAGAGTGCAAAGCTCCTATTGAGGAAGAAATACTTCTCCTGTAATCTTGTCCAAAGTNGGTCATTTTGTCTGTAATCTACAAAGATATATTCAGTATGAATACAAGATAACTCCAAAAACAATTATCTTTGCTGTGTTCAACACACTCCGATATAAAATCTATTCCATTTTCCCTTGACCCAGTAAACTAGTGTCAGAACCAGAGAAAGTCACCTTTGAAGGTACTGGCTCCACAGTGTTTGATGTGCCAGATGTTCAAGGTGGAGGTAAGCCAGCATTGAAATTTTCCCGTCCCCAGCGCCCAGCCTTCATTTTCCATTTGCTCTGAGCTGAACACAGTTTATTTCCCTCCAACCAATGTGGCTCCTCCATATATATGTTTGAGTGTGTATGTATGTGTATGTATATACTTATATATATGCACATATGAATATAAATATAAATATATATATCCCACAATACCACAGGCTGAGGAGAACCAAAGGCTGACTTTTCTCTCAGCTCTGGAAGGCAATGTAAATCATGAAGGCGAGCTAGGTTGGTTAGTGTGAGGGCTCTCTTCCTGGTTTACAGAGGGAGCAGGCTCACTGTATCTTGAGAAAGCCTCTGCTGCTGGTTTTGTATGAGAGAGAGAGGGAGGGAGAGGGAAATGGAAAGAGAGAGAGAGAGAATGAGTGCATGTGTGAGTGAATGAGTGAGTCATTTCACCAGGACTGTGGATTAGGGACCTATGCTTACACTGTTTCATGCAATCACTTCACTTCCATGGAGACTCTATCTACAAATATCGACACTGGGCCTTACNACTATGACACAGAAACTAAAGGACACAGTTCAGTCCACAACACTGGTGAATCCATCAGC
Organism: Neotoma lepida; assembly: GCA_001675575.1. NCBI lineage: Eukaryota > Metazoa > Chordata > Mammalia > Rodentia > Cricetidae > Neotoma > Neotoma lepida. The sequence goes on from LZPO01008077.1 coordinate 153,989, forward strand.
AGAACGTCATTAACAAAAGCTCATGACATAACAGTAAGATCCTTATGCTTGATGCCACTTCAGCCCCTCTGCCCTGTCTCTGACGTCATTCCTTTTTTTGCCACATACAGAGCAGACACTTCATCAAGGAAGCCCCTTGGCATCTCCAGGACACGGCAGGCAGAGATGACCTGCATCGCCTGCTGACTGAAGATGGAGCCTGGGGGGCATTTGTGTCTAAGACCAACTTGCCCAGGTCACCTCTATGGGAAGCCCCAGCACTGTCCCCAAACCCCTGNANGACTGGTTCTCTCTGGGCAAGCATACAAACTCCAGACAGTCCCAGAGATGGGGTGGAGGGCATCCTCAACAAGCTTTGGAATCTTTTCTAACATGTTGTCCCCAGCAAGCAGCCTCATCATGTTGAAAGGAAGTGGTGCCCACAGGGGAAAGAATCATTTCAAATTTGAGTTAGTGGACTGTAGTATGTGAGAGTTGTATGATACGTGTGGGTGGGCATGTGTGTCAAGGTCAGAGGACACTATTCATTACTAATAATTTGGCTGAACTTGTGCAGGGGCAAAGACACACATGGATTGGTAGCAGCTGCTGAGCACAGGCCTAAGATGGGAGACAGGGCTGATCTCTGCCCACATTGGTTACCAATCTCCTGGTCACAGTCTGTGCCTGGGAAGTCAGGTTCAGCCACCCATCCTCAATAAACAAACCAGAATAGACAAATTACTGGTAAATCGGGAAGAGGCCACATGGGAAAGATCCAGTGTCCCCTCGGGTGTGTCTGGGGTCCTGAGTGATACTAAAGCTTCAATAGAATGCAGAGATGTGCACACGTAATCAGTCCTGGTCAAAGAGTGGTCCTGTCTCTAAGACTCTGTCACATTCAAGATGCTCAAGTTGCATGGTCTCACAGCTGACGTGCTCAGGTGAACACACCTTTCTGGCAAGCCAGGGCTGTAGAGACATTCCAGCAGCTGAGGACAATGAGAAATCTTGTCTTTATGGGAAATCAACTCTCCACAGCACACCCACACTCCCTGAATGAAGGGGAGCTTTGAGGTCATTCAGGGTTCTGTGTTCATCTGCAGACTCCCCTCAGTACACACATTTTGGTGGTGGTGGTAGTGGCGTTGACCCACCCCTCAGCACATCTCTCTGGCAGTGATGGCATTTACCTGAGTTGTTAAGCATCTTTCTGCAATGTCTACCACTAACATACCTCTTACGATGACTATTATAAAACATGTACGTACGTGTGTGTGCACATGTGCATGTGCAGGTGTGCATATGTACACAAGGAGGTCAGAGGACAACCTCAGTTGTATCTTAGGTACTGTCCTTGTTGTTTGAGATAGGGTCTCTCAATGGACACATTTTCCCAAGGAGACTGGACTGGCTGGTCAGAGAGTCCCAAGGATCCACCTGTCTCTGCCTCCCCGACTCCGAGATTACAAACCATGCCCCTGGGCCCGGCTCTTCTTACCTGGGTTTGAGGGATGGGACTCAGGCTTGCATACTTACACGGACAGCACCTTCCCCACTGAGTGTCTCCTCAGCCCTTATGAGGACTCACCCCTCACTACGGACCACAAAGTTTGTCCTAGAAAGACCTAACATCACCCACCAAAGGGGAACTTCCACACATCTTTAGAGTTCCCGGTGGATGGTTACACTATAAATAGCTGTAGGGTGGATCTGACACAGCCTGGTTTACACAGACAGGAGCCATCTTTCTCACCTGCCTGACCTCTGCTGTTACAGGGCTAAGGCAGTCGCACTGCACGAAGTGTTGAGGGATCTGACAGTGCTCTCGGTCCTAGCAGACAGAGACAGACTCGGGAAAGACCTGCAGGGCAGGAAGAAGGTCTTGAAAGCGTTTCCTCCCTTGAGAGCAGAGGTGGAGGAGCACATCAGGCAGCTCCATGCCCTGGCTGACCACTCTAAGGAGGTCCACAAGGGCTGCACCATCTCCAATGTAGTGGCTGACTCCTTCAGCACTGCCTCTGACATCATGGGCCTCCTTGGTCTGTTTCTGGCACCAGTGACAGCAGAGGGCAGTCTGATGCTCTCAGCAACTGGATTGGGGCTGGGGGTAGCAGCTACTGTGACTAATGCTGTCACTTCCGTCCTGGAGGAAACAAGCAGGTTTGGGGATGAAGTTGAAGCTGGCCACCAGGCTTCAGCTGGCATGGATGTGTTGGAAGCTGGAACAACCTTGGCAAGGATAACCAGCAAGTTCCCTCAGGCTACCAGAGATATCACCAAAGACATTGAAGCCCTGGAGCAGCACATGCATGCCCTCAGACTGGTTAGAGCCAACCCTTGCTTGGAAGTAGATGCCAGGACCCTGCCTCCACAGGAAGGATCCCTGACCAACATGCTAGACAGGTACAGACCACCTTGAGAGGAACCCCTCTGTCATTGAGCAACGATGCCCGGATCAGGAGTGCCACCACTGCAGGTGTGTCTCTCTTGCGAGATGTTGACAGCCTTGTGAATAATTCAAAGCATTTGTGGGACCGGGCACAGTCAGAGTCGGCTGTAGCTTTCAAGAAGCTGGTTCAAGAGCTGGAGGAGTTGGTGGGGAAGCTGGCCAAATTCTACAAGACACTCAGACCAGGCTCCAGCTAGTCCCCCAGTACCCCAAGACATACTGAGGCCAGCAGATAGGAGCTAAACAGAAATGGGGACAGTAGAGACACTGTTAGAATGGACAAGGGTCCAGTGAAGTCCATGGGACAGAGAGTCCAGGCCTATGGCTGACCATGGCAAGTTAGTGTGCACAGCAGTGGGTCAAATGAGTCCAACTGGAGCTTGAGACCAGAGGGACCAGAGGATGTGCCAAAGAGGGACTGGAGAGAGTGGTTGGCTTCTGAACTAAGCGTGGGAAAAACCAGTTATCACAAAGACTGGAAAGTCCTCCCCATCTCAGCTACCAGAACAAAGCATGGGAGAGAAGAACCCACAAATACAAACTCAAAAGGAGGTGTGTGCTGTGTAAATAATTCCTGAGCCCCCAGCCCTGTACTTTAGAGCAAGGCCTTCCCCCAGTTCCCTAGTCCACTCCCATCCTCAGGCATGTCTTCATCCCCTAAATAAAGTGCTCTGATGTAACTACCTCAGCATGTGTCCGCTTCAGTTCTTTGTCCTGGAACCTAAGAACCTGGAAGATTCCTCAGGTATCCTGACTCTCAGTGTTGCCTCTATGGGCTGGTGCAGCCAGCCAGGGACAAGAACAAGGGTTCCCAAACTTTCATTATCAAGGACACCAGGTGCAGTGCTGCTCCCTCCTTCAGGAAGTTCTAGGACACCAAGGGAAACCTCCCTCAGGAGGCTCCATGTGTGTGTCACTCCTCCCCTCTCCCTCTCCCTTCTGTGTTTTCTTCCCATGGATGATGGCAGTGGGGTGAACATTGTGACTGAACCCTCTCCTCCAATTGGGACAGAAGCTGAATTGATGCCGGGACAAAGAAGGACATGAATGACATCAAGTCCCAAGCCTGGATTTAGGGTTGGGAGGCAACTGTTCATTACCATTGTCAACACAAAGATCCAACTCTCACCTCAAAGGGGATAAGACAGTGTTCATTCTGGAGCCAACTAGGAAGGACCACGGCCCAGGAACACAGAGTTAGGTAACCCCAAAGTCCATCTTCCAACATGGTAACCACTTCATGAAGCTTTTATAGGAACAGAAGAAAGGAAGCCATGAATGAACACATTTAAGACATTTGTGGGACATCAGAGAGATGTTTATAGGCCTCGGATGCCGTCTGCCCATGTTATTAGCTTTTGGGTTGGTAGAAGCTAGTTAGTCTACTAAGTTAATACATACCAAATGGTTTTTGTCTCTTAGTCACGAGTGTTAAACCCAACACAGAGGTGGCAAGGAACCGATATTCAGGGGACTAAAGACAGTCGGAGACAAAGTGTCACTAGGCCCTTGATCTGTAGCATTCCAACCTCTCCACAGCTACTGAAGTTCTCATTAGCTAATTAGGCTCTTAGAAGGCTCAGTTGAGATTCCTTCTGGAATCTTTCATTTGAACCATCCACATTTCTTACTGTGCTTGGAGTCAAGGTCTATGCCCCAAGAAGCCAGGTGAGGGGATGGGGGTTGGGTTATACACGGAAGAGGGACAGGGCCCAGCAGTGCTGGGGACTGATCCATAGAGGGTCGCACAGCCAGTGGTGGCTGAGACCAGAAAGACTCAGCAAGCACTATGAGATGAGTAGGGCCCGAGGTCGCTCCTCTGAGTGGGCATGTAGAGAAGGCAGGACTGAAGGTGACACCAGGCTGCTCAGGAGGTGTGACTCCACTTGCCCTTCTCAGGCTGGGAACATTGGCCCTGTTCTTGCCTCTGGCTGTGACTCAGATGCTCAGCTGGGGACTGGACACACTCCTAAGGACCACTGTGTCCCATCTAACTCAGTCAGGAGAAGGTTCTTCCAGAAGTAGGGAAATCTCTGCCCATGCCCACAACCACTCTAGAAAAGGATTTTACCCCATTCTATAAACATGATTTAGGCACTGGCCCAGGTCACAGTTCATCAGCCTATGGCTGAACTTGCATCCAGGTTGGAATCTGGTTGCTCTTTCCTCTCCCTCAGAAGTCAGCACAAGAGACTGTGGGACACCCCTCAGATAGGATCACCAAGGGGTTCAACTTAATTCCAGACTGCCTGATACGTGACTAGGGAACCTCAGAGGGAAGGTGACTGTTCTAGGTGCCCTCTGGGAAATGGAGGAATTGAAGGATGTGAATGGAGAGAGCAGAGAACTCAGAATTCTCTCATCCTTGTATGAGGACCACTCTGGAGTTGTCTCTAAGGTCCCCACATGAACAGATGGTGGCAAATGTGGACTTGGGAGACACAAGAAACCCAGAGACTGTACCATGCCTCTCAGAGTGTGTGTCTGTGCCAGTTTCCACAGCGGAAACTGAGGCCCAGAAAAGAGTGTCCTGTTCCAGATACTAGAAGGAACTAAGTCAGTGGGTGTCCAGTCTGCACCCCTGGCCTTAGCCAGCCTCTCTCTTCAGTCTGTGTGCTGTGTGGCAAAGAGTGCCAGCCTGGGGACAGGGAGGGCAAATCGCACAATCCTGTAAACAGTGCCATTGTGTAATTGAAAGATCCAAGGGCAGAGTCCAGGTAAGGGCAACCTATTTGTCTATACAAGCAAAGAGTAGTCTAGAAACTTTGGAATTATTTCAACTATAAATCACATTTTCCCTTTACAGTCAGAATCAGCTGTGGGACACTGTGTACAATACTTTCCCTCTCAGAATCTCTCTTTCTAATCAGATAAACAGAGTTAGGATGGGCTGCTCTGCTCATCCCTAGCAGGGCACTGTTCTCATCGTGGCCAGATGGCTGGCACACACATGCCACAGATGTCAAGGGAAATTGAGTACCAGGAAGCCTGAGCTTGTCTCTGATCCTGGAGATGCTCAGAGGGAAGAGGCCAGGCTCCACATCCCGGATTCCAGAACCATCAAGGACTTGGGGTACAGATAGTGAAAATAATTTGAATTTTGTTCACTTGAAGTAATTTAAACAACATCCCAACACAGTGTACATAAACACAGGCACACCCATACTTCCCTGTCAGACTGAGCTCTACAAAGCTGTGTTTCAACCTTTGTCCCAGGAGTTTCCAAAATGGTTTATTTCCTAACACTTCATTTCTGTGTCTGGGTGTCAGAGCACCCCCTGGAGCTAGTAGACTCTGGTTGAGTGGTGTGATGGCTAGTCTTGGTTGTCAACTTGACTACATCTGGAATTAAAACCCAAATATGGAGCACACCTGTGAGGGGAGTNTTTCTTTATTTGAAGTGGGAAGACCCGCTTCTAAGCCGGATCTTTGAGGTAGGAGGACACGCCTTTAATACAGATCTTTTCAGGAGGGAAGCCCTGACTCTAATCTAGGCCACGCCTTCTGCTGGAAGCCTATTGTAAGGACACGGAAGAAGGAAGTTTTTGATCTTTGCCTGCTTGCTTTCGACTCCCTAGCAAGTTCATTTCTTCACTGGCATGACAGNCTCCTTCTTCAGGATTCCAGCATATACTGAAGAGCAGCTGAGACATCCAGCCGTGTGGACTGAGCAGCTACTGGAGTCTTCAACCTTCCATTCATAGGCAGCCATTGTTGGACTNGCTGAACCACAGCCTGTAAGTCATTCTAATAAATCCCCTTTCTATATATAGAGAGATTTATTCTATAAGTTCTGTTACTCCAGAGAACCCTGACTAATACAGAGGGTCACTTCTCCCCATCCCTCACTTTGGCCTTACAGCTACTCTGACCGCCACCTCCCACCTCTGGACTCACTCTGCTGTCTGCCTACTGGACATGTGGGTGGCTGTGGCCCTACCTGGGATTATTACAGTCCTGGGTGGGTGTTGTGGACTGTCCTACAACACTCCACAACCTTCCACAGCCCAACAGACACAATGGGGATGTATTCCCAGAGCTGGACCAATGGGCATCTTCCAGATGTTTAACTTCTTTGGCCAGTAAATTGGTTAAAATGGGTCTCTGTATTAATAGAATTTCTTTGAATCTGTCAATGATGAGATGGATGACTCCATCCCTNCCTGCTAATGCCCCTGTTAGCATTATAGAACAGGAAGGATGCTTGCCCTGAGGAGCTGACTCTGGGTCTCACTTTGGGGAGGGGACTTCCGAACACACCTGTCACATCTCAGGCCCTGGCTGGCTCTTATGGTTTTAGAAATATTCTCCTTCTATCTCCTTTTGATTTCATGTGAGTATGGGAGGGCTTGGGGGTGGGGCACAAACCTGAGGTCCTAACACTTGGGTGGGGCAGAGCTAAGATTAGGAGTTCATGGTTCTCCTAGGCTACATAGTGAGTTTGAGGCCAGCCTGGGCTCCGTGCACACTTGGAGGGTTTGGGTAGAACACTGAGTTATCAGTTACAAGGGCACAGTGCCATCCTGAGAATGAGCAACCATTATCTTCAGCTCTTACCATATCAACAGGTCATTCACTCTCATTTTGGTCAGGTTCCAGGAAGAGCTGATGCCTCCGACTCACACTGGTAAACATGTTTTCATCCTTCCTCAGCTTCCAGGCAATCTTGTGCAGTTTCTGTTTCTGTCTTTATGAAGTCTTCCCCTACCCCCAAAGACTACTGAGGACTGGTCAGATGAAGGAATGAGCGTCCTCACACAGTGCCTGTGTTAGATGTTAACGTCCTTTAACCCAGCCCTTCTACTTCTACAAATATCATAAGGAAATCATCTCAAATGTGATCACTAACAGGCAAGGAGAACATTCTTTACATTACTATTTACATAAAGATTAGGAACATCACAAGGTCCAGGAGTCAGGGAGAAAAGCAGGTGTCAAAGGCAGCACACAGCAGAGCTGGGGCCAGGCAGGACTCCAGGTCCTGATAGGACAAGGATATCTCAGAAGCATGGAGGGTGTGGTCCCTGGGAACCACAGAGGACCCAGTGAACTTACTAAGAAGAAGACCTGGTACTTGGCACAAGGCAGTGCTGTGGGAAGAGAAGAAGCATTTATAACACACACACATACTATGTTGCACACATGTAATATAAAGAGAAGGGAATGAAGTTGTGTTTTTAAGATAGTGGAGCTTAGTCATCTGAAAGTGGGATGTGGGTTAGCATGTCCCGGGTTCAAGTCCTCACTCTGTCAACACTGAAAACTCACACACATTAGATAAATATGTGCCTGTCNACCTCCTTGACATGGAGTCACAAGAGTCTCAACCTGAGGGGGGTAGGAACTGGGGTGGAGGGGGAATCTCTGATTGGTGTTTAAAATGAATGAATAAATTTTCATACTTAAAAAAAAGAGTCCCAACCTAACAGAGCATGTGCAAAGACTTCATTATATATGAGTAAGGAGCCCAGAGCATCATGGACAGTAAGTGTCATGGTATGGAATAAGAATGGCCCCCGAAGGCTCGTATATTTGATGCCTGGGCATTAGGTTGTGGCGCTACATGAGGGTAAATATGGTGTAGTTGGAGTGGATGTGCACTTGATGGAGGAAGTGTGTCAGGAGGGGAAACCTTGANGTTTCAAAAGCTCAAGGCAGGCCAGTGTCTCTCTCCTGCTGCCTGTGGATCTGGATGTAGAATTCTCAACTATAAAAACACCAGGTCTGCCTGCATGCCACCATGCGCCCACCAAAGATAAACCTCGGAAACAGGTAAACAAGCCCCAATTAAATGTTTTCTTTTATAAGAGTTTCTTTGGTGATGGTGTCTCTTCACAGCAATAAAATAGGGACTTAGTAAGTGTAAGAAATTNCTATTAATAGAAATTACTATTAATANAAAATACCATTAATACTGCCTGTGGCCACCAGAACATTCTTCTCCAACTTCCCTTCTATATGCAGAGTCCATTGGTTCTCCACAGATGTGTCCTCAGTTGATGCCTTCTTCATTGTCCCCAGTGTGTCCCATATTTGGGAGGAATGCAGAGCCAGAAGCTTTGGCTGTGGAGAGGGCAGCAGGGCTGGAGCCACAAGACCAACTTCTTTAAATAGCAGTGACAAAGCCNAGGGAAACAGAAGAACTTTGGATCAAGTTCTTTCGGTCCTTGGCAGCCACTGTGGAGAGAACTGTGGGTGACCAGATCCCTGTTCACAGCACCTGTCCCCCTTCTGTCCACAGGTTGTTTTCCCCTACTGTAGCCTGGACACCTGGTGAGCTGTAAAGAAAACCTGTCAGGATCCCCTGAGTGACACCAAGGCCCAGCAGCTGCCATGGGCTCCCCAGGTAATCAGTCTTGTTCTCTGCTCCTGCTCATGGCCTAGGACTGCCAGAGCCTCCCTGCTGAGTGTCTGCTGAGAGTCAAGGATACAGAAGGAGAACTCCAGGGGGGAACATAGAGTTCCCCAGTCCTGGCTCAGAGCGGCCCCCATTCCTGTCTTGTCTTGGGGTGCTTTCTCAGGAGNCACCTCCTAAATACCCAGCCAGAAAAATGGAAGCCAGGAGGGGAGGGAGGGAGTGAGGAATGGAGGGAACAGGAGACAAGAAGTGTTGAGACGGAAGGCAGCTCCAACTTCATCACAGAGCCTTGCTCTCAGTTGACCCTGGGGTTCTGTCCTTAAGGAGGAAGCCCACGCTGCTCCAGCTCAGGAACGCATGTGTTCTAACCACCTCAGAGGAAAGTTACTGCACCCCAGTGAGACCCTGCCCACAGTCCATCTATGTTACCTGGAGACTCTCACCTCAATTACCTCTACCATGAGGGCATGTGTCCCCATGTGCACAGGCAGACTCCAGCCTGCTGCATCCTCTCCCTGCACTGCATTAATTCCAAGCAACCCAATCCCCAACCCAAAGCTATATTAGGGCACCTGCCCTTCACTGCCAGGACCAGAGCTTGTTTACCAGGTGTGCCTATCAAACAAGTACTGATTTTTCTTTTGTCATGTAAAAACAGAAACCCCGAGGGGGTTTGGGAACAGGAACTAAAATCCTCCACTCAGGGGTGACTCTGTGCCCAGGAACAGCCCTTGATCCACACCAATGTCCTAAGCCCTGGGTTCCCTTGCTTCTTCTGCCGCCTCTGCTGCTTAGGCAGTCAGGTCATTTGCTTAGCTCTTGACCAACCCACACAGCAGTCATGTTAACAAGTGAGAGAGAAAAAACTACAGAGATGTGCCCTCGGTCAGGAAGGCTGTCATTAAGGAAATAAGCAACAAATACTCAGGGAGAGAGACACATGTTCTTCATAGGAATGTAATTTATTCTGGCCACTGTGGAAATCAGTGTGGAGATTCCTCAAAAGTATGATAATATAACTTCTGTAAGACCCATTACCCTGCTCAAGGGTGAGCACCCAAGGGAACCTCCATCAGTGTGTTAGAGAGGTGCTGGTGCATCATGGTTATCGCAAAGTGATTGACAGTAA